>OZ020193.1:16725444-16812944 GCA_963971165.1 Philopedon plagiatum | reverse complement strand
TACATAAAAAAAGAGAGGAGAATTATTGTGGGCATGTCCGCTAGCAATGAACAGTAAAATGAAAAGTTAGAATGGTAACCCGTACGACACGTGTTTCTGCTCATTGGCTTCATCAGGCCCACGTATGTGACTGTGCCTCTCAACATAAGTCGAGATGCACAACGTCACATACGCAGTTACGGGTGTAACCTTAAGAAAAGGGAAAAAAAAAAATATATTTAACGAGGACCACAAACAGGAGCCAGTGCACCAATTTGTGGCTTCAGCCAAAAGACCCCTTTTTTGGGGGCAACAATTAGCGTCGCCGACGGAGGCAACTATAGCCAACTGTCGTGGTATCCTATAAGCCCAAGAGAAGAAAAACAAATGCTAGAAACTAGCGCGGATCGATACATAAAAAAAGAGAGGAGAATTATTGTGGGCATGTCCGCTAGCAATGAACAGTAAAATGAAAAGTTAGAATGGTAACCCGTACGACACGTGTTTCTGCTCATTGGCTTCATCAGGCCCACGTATGTGACTGTGCCTCTCAACATAAGTCGAGATGCACAACGTCACATACGCAGTTACGGGTGTAACCTTAAGAAAAGGGAAAAAAAAAAATATATTTAACGAGGACCACAAACAGGAGCCAGTGCACCAATTTGTGGCTTCAGCCAAAAGACCCCTTTTTTTTTTTTTTTTTTTTTTTTTTTTTTTTTTTTTTTTTTTTTTTGGGCTTATAGGATACCACGACAGTTGGCTATAGTTGCCTCCGTCGGCGACGCTAATTGTTGCCCCCAAAAAAGGGGTCTTTTGGCTGAAGCCACAAATTGGTGCACTGGCTCCTGTTTGTGGTCCTCGTTAAATATATTTTTTTTTTTCCCTTTTCTTAAGGTTACACCCGTAACTGCGTATGTGACGTTGTGCATCTCGACTTATGTTGAGAGGCACAGTCACATACGTGGGCCTGATGAAGCCAATGAGCAGAAACACGTGTCGTACGGGTTACCATTCTAACTTTTCATTTTACTGTTCATTGCTAGCGGACATGCCCACAATAATTCTCCTCTCTTTTTTTATGTATCGATCCGCGCTAGTTTCTAGCATTTGTTTTTCTTCTCTTGGGCTTATAGGATACCACGACAGTTGGCTATAGTTGCCTCCGTCGGCGACGCTAATTGTTGCCCCCAAAAAAGGGGTCTTTTGGCTGAAGCCACAAATTGGTGCACTGGCTCCTGTTTGTGGTCCTCGTTAAATATATTTTTTTTTTTCCCTTTTCTTAAGGTTACACCCGTAACTGCGTATGTGACGTTGTGCATCTCGACTTATGTTGAGAGGCACAGTCACATACGTGGGCCTGATGAAGCCAATGAGCAGAAACACGTGTCGTACGGGTTACCATTCTAACTTTTCATTTTACTGTTCATTGCTAGCGGACATGCCCACAATAATTCTCCTCTCTTTTTTTATGTATCGATCCGCGCTAGTTTCTAGCATTTGTTTTTCTTCTCTTGGGCTTATAGGATACCACGACAGTTGGCTATAGTTGCCTCCGTCGGCGACGCTAATTGTTGCCCCCAAAAAAGGGGTCTTTTGGCTGAAGCCACAAATTGGTGCACTGGCTCCTGTTTGTGGTCCTCGTTAAATATATTTTTTTTTTTTCCCTTTTCTTAAGGTTACACCCGTAACTGCGTATGTGACGTTGTGCATCTCGACTTATGTTGAGAGGCACAGTCACATACGTGGGCCTGATGAAGCCAATGAGCAGAAACACGTGTCGTACGGGTTACCATTCTAACTTTTCATTTTACTGTTCATTGCTAGCGGACATGCCCACAATAATTCTCCTCTCTTTTTTTATGTATCGATCCGCGCTAGTTTCTAGCATTTGTTTTTCTTCTCTTGGGCTTATAGGATACCACGACAGTTGGCTATAGTTGCCTCCGTCGGCGACGCTAATTGTTGCCCCCAAAAAAGGGGTCTTTTGGCTGAAGCCACAAATTGGTGCACTGGCTCCTGTTTGTGGTCCTCGTTAAATATATTTTTTTTTTTTCCCTTTTCTTAAGGTTACACCCGTAACTGCGTATGTGACGTTGTGCATCTCGACTTATGTTGAGAGGCACAGTCACATACGTGGGCCTGATGAAGCCAATGAGCAGAAACACGTGTCGTACGGGTTACCATTCTAACTTTTCATTTTACTGTTCATTGCTAGCGGACATGCCCACAATAATTCTCCTCTCTTTTTTTATGTATCGATCCGCGCTAGTTTCTAGCATTTGTTTTTCTTCTCTTGGGCTTATAGGATACCACGACAGTTGGCTATAGTTGCCTCCGTCGGCGACGCTAATTGTTGCCCCCAAAAAAGGGGTCTTTTGGCTGAAGCCACAAATTGGTGCACTGGCTCCTGTTTGTGGTCCTCGTTAAATATATTTTTTTTTTTCCCTTTTCTTAAGGTTACACCCGTAACTGCGTATGTGACGTTGTGCATCTCGACTTATGTTGAGAGGCACAGTCACATACGTGGGCCTGATGAAGCCAATGAGCAGAAACACGTGTCGTACGGGTTACCATTCTAACTTTTCATTTTACTGTTCATTGCTAGCGGACATGCCCACAATAATTCTCCTCTCTTTTTTTATGTATCGATCCGCGCTAGTTTCTAGCATTTGTTTTTCTTCTCTTGGGCTTATAGGATACCACGACAGTTGGCTATAGTTGCCTCCGTCGGCGACGCTAATTGTTGCCCCCAAAAAAGGGGTCTTTTGGCTGAAGCCACAAATTGGTGCACTGGCTCCTGTTTGTGGTCCTCGTTAAATATATTTTTTTTTTTTTTCCCTTTTCTTAAGGTTACACCCGTAACTGCGTATGTGACGTTGTGCATCTCGACTTATGTTGAGAGGCACAGTCACATACGTGGGCCTGATGAAGCCAATGAGCAGAAACACGTGTCGTACGGGTTACCATTCTAACTTTTCATTTTACTGTTCATTGCTAGCGGACATGCCCACAATAATTCTCCTCTCTTTTTTTATGTATCGATCCGCGCTAGTTTCTAGCATTTGTTTTTCTTCTCTTGGGCTTATAGGATACCACGACAGTTGGCTATAGTTGCCTCCGTCGGCGACGCTAATTGTTGCCCCCAAAAAAGGGGTCTTTTGGCTGAAGCCACAAATTGGTGCACTGGCTCCTGTTTGTGGTCCTCGTTAAATATATTTTTTTTTTTCCCTTTTCTTAAGGTTACACCCGTAACTGCGTATGTGACGTTGTGCATCTCGACTTATGTTGAGAGGCACAGTCACATACGTGGGCCTGATGAAGCCAATGAGCAGAAACACGTGTCGTACGGGTTACCATTCTAACTTTTCATTTTACTGTTCATTGCTAGCGGACATGCCCACAATAATTCTCCTCTCTTTTTTTATGTATCGATCCGCGCTAGTTTCTAGCATTTGTTATATATATATATATATATATATATATATATATATATATATATATATATATATATATATATATATATATGGTAATTATTGATATTACTGTAAACAGCGAATTTTTTCATGAAATTTTGCACAGACCCTAATTTTGGGTCGTAGAACACGAATCCGAAGTCAGCTTTTGGCGGTCTCGTATGGTTTTTCCAAAAAAAATTTTTTTTTGCAAAACTTTTAGGTTAAATTTTAGGTTACCTTTTTTTATAGATTCCTTTAAGTTTCGACACTTTCACTTAAACATATCTGTAAACTTATAATTTTTATTTTATTTCGTCACACAAAACACCACATTTAGGCTAAAATAGCTAAGAAAATTGCTTTTTCCTATAGAAAATTCCATTTTATCGCTCTAGACGTCATTATTTTGCCAGCTGTCAATTTTCCGGCGTTGCCACGTTTACAAAGCATTTTGAACCAAATTTAACCAAAAGGGCAAAAAGATGACCCCAACCAACACCCTGGGGCACGGATCCCTCTTCGCCTGCGAGGAAAGAGACTGGTCAGGGCCCCTAACCAGGTGCTAACCCTGCTCCGACCTTAGGGTGCCCTCCGATTCACCGTTATACCACCGTTATATCGAAAATATTAGATCTGTCACCTAATTCACCGACTTAGAAAAGTTTTTGATACGAACGGTGGATCGGAGGGCACCCTAAGGTCGGAACAGGGTTAGCACCTGGTTAGGGGCCCTGACCAGTCTCTTTCCTCGCAGGCGAAGAGGGATCGGTGCCCCAGGGTGTTGGTTGGGGTCATCTTTTTGCCCTTTTGGTTAAATTTGGTTCATTTTCGCATTTTCCCGCCAACTTTTTATTATTCCTAATTTACAACTTTGTCTTGAAAAATAAGTAAACCTGGCAACGCCGGACACTTGACAGCTGGGAACGTAATGGCGTCTACTACCAAATACAATGGAATTTTATATAGGAAAAAGCAATTTTCTTAGCTATTTTTGGCTAAATGTGGTGTTTTGTGTGACGAAATAAAATAAAAATTATAAGTTTACAGATATGTTTAAGTGAAAGTGTCGAAACTTAAAGGAATCTATAAAAAAAGGTAACCTAAAAGTTAAAAAAATTTTTTGCGGAAAAACCATTCGAGACCGCCAAAAACTGACTTCGGATTCGTGTTCTACGACCCAAAATTAGGGTCTGTGCAAAATTTCATGAAAAAATTCGCTGTTTACAGTAATATCAATAATTACCATATATATATATATATATATATATATATATATATATATATATATATATATATATATATATATATATATATATATATATATATATATATTCGGTGGTATAACACTATACGTGATGATTTATAAATATTTTATTGACCATTAGAACGGAGATTTGTTCAGTTTTCTATCAGAAAAGCGAGAAAATTGACGAAAGAGTTAATGTAAGGTCTTTTCATCGCCCGTTAAACGAATTCTGCTTGTTTTTAGATTAACATTTTAAATTATAGGCATATAGTCGACAAATACTGGTTTTACAATGAACAAAACTGCGTGCAGGTATAAAGTACAAAATAACCTTAATTAAAAAGTACTTACGGGCAAATTCTTTCGTTATACTGATTTTATAACAATTTAAACAACCATAGCTTCCTGAACTGGTTGTTATTTAATATTAAGAAATGGATGATTCCGTGAACAGTCAAAATTGCGAATAGAGTGTTCTTGATTCATAGAACAGTTAATATTAGTCATGGGCACACAATACAAATAAGGTTTCTATCAAGGGCATCTGAGCCGATAACCTCTCCTATCCAAGGTGAGTCCCGTGCTTACCATACTTTTTCTTGAAAATTGGGTATACCAACAATGGTTATTTGCCTTTTTCGGCCCATGTACAAGGATTTCATGGATTAAGTCACAGTTTTAGCAATGACGATCTAGTAAAATTGGCACGAATATAATCGCCGATTAGTTTTTCCGCCAACTCTCCTCTTTGATGAACACTGCTTTTTATGCAACCCACATGACTGTCAAAATCTGAAGTGAAGTGCCATAACCTCAATTTTATTCATCAAAACAAAAATGAGAAAACATAGTTAATAATGTATAGGTTTGTTAAAAAAGGACGTTTTTCGTTAACTTATATTCTAAGGGCCGGCATCAGCTCGGGAAATATTTTTAATAATGTATCTGTGACCCCTTCACGGCTGTTTAGCAGCCTACAGTCGCCAACTATTTCCAAGATTCTATTTCAAAAGGTGGGCAATTTGTTGTGTAATTTAGTGAAAAATTAGAAATTAACATTAGTTTTCTTCGATTACTATTTCTTCTCCTGTCTGTCTTACTTAGTTTAGAAATTTTCGTTCAGAATAATTCTAGGTTTTAACAGCTCGTGTGCTGTGATGTTTAAAATTATCTATAGTATGAATACTGACTACTGCAACTTTTGTACTGGCTTTTATCATTATTTTTTTTTGTTTAGCATCTAAAAGCTATAAACAAAGAATATGCTGCTGTTCATGCCCTGTTGCAACGTTCAGGGTATAATGACATCTCCCTACTGTATCGATCTCTTGGATCTCCAAGATCTTTTAGTACCTCATCTAGTAACAAACAAACGGGGGGTCCTATGAAGCCTCCAGATAGTAACAAACCAGGTAACTTATAGAATATTTTTATGCTGATATGTTTAAAGAAAACCTGGCTCATAAAATGCAATTATGCAATGTGAAGTGTGTAACAACTCCCAAATAGGCAGATTATTTTAAAAACTAGATCATTCAGCAAAAAATGTTTTAAGCAAAAGTTGTAGGGCTTTAAAAAATCTATAATTTGAAAGTTAGGTGGAATATACAGGGTTGCTCAAAAAGTTGTGACATCACAATTCTATTTTATTTAATGAAATACCCTATTTTTTGCTTTAATTCCTGATTCTGCTTAAAATTATAAACTAAGTTTATGTTCCCTTCCCTATACCTAAACTTAATAGTTTCAGAGATAATGTGAGGTTTGTATAAAATATAATAAGCATATTATTTTTTTTATCTTTTTTATTCAATAGCGATGCTAACAAGATCGAACATTTCATTGTTCTGTAGGACTTAGCTATTCATCTGGATGGGGTTACACTCCATGTATGGTTTGGGTATAGAGACTGTTAGAAATTAAAGTAAAAAATAAGGTATTATACCTGTGATTCATCACAACCTTTTGAGCAACCCTGTACATTCCAAGTAATTTTAAAATCATAGATTTTTCAAAACCTTTATCGGCAACATTGTTCGGTAACACGTCTAGTATTTAAAATAATCAGCCGGTCCAGGACTTTTAACACACACTGTATGCTTCTTACCAGATCAAAAAAATTCTTCTCTACATAGGCAAAGATGATGACAAAGACAAGGATGATGACAAAATGGGCGCCTTATTAGCTAAAGCCCTCATATGGATGATCACAGCATATGCTTTCATTGCAGTTATCTCTTTCATGTTCCCCAGTAGTCAGTCACCAGAGGTTGGTATTAATGAAATTTTATATTCAGATATTTTTTAAATTGAATAGGCATGTATTTTTTTTTATTACTTGACTCATTTAAGGAAGTCATTAGTCACTACAAACCCAAAAATAGTATTTTGAAGAAAATTACTAGGATAATTTAATAACTAAAAAAAGTGATGAGATAAATTTACTATTTATACCTATCCCTTCCAACAAAAATGAGCAAGATTTGGTAATCTGCAAATAAATACTGGGAGCAGAGATGTTCAGCACGTAAAAAAAATGAACTGTATATTCCAATGTATCTAATTTAAGAGGGTTTACATTGGTTATTCTAGAAACATTTTTACAGAAAAAAATAAGTTAAAATTTCCAAAAATAATTGCATTTTAGCCCGGCATAGGTACCACAAGTTTAGGGACAACCATTTTGTATTCACATTTTAAATGTTTTGTCTATAATTGATTTAACAGCAAGTGCAAATTATTGTTGTTAATTTTTAGTGACTATTTTGCTGTAAAAATCTTTCTAAAATACTCAATGCGGCCCATCTTAAATTTGTATTAAAACCACGCATTACTGCACCTAGCCGTGGGCGGGCCATCCACTGTACTTGGCTAATCCACCAGTGGACGGAGAGCGGATCTCTAACGGTATTGCGCCCTGTACTGTAATGCCGCTCATGGTCCATGAGCGGCATTACATTCCATGGACCGCCGCGGGAAAGAGGACATGCCGGGTCTACAATAGGCTGGGTTTGCTGTGTTTCGGGCGGGAAGCGACTTTCGACAGTGCGGTTTCTGTCCGCTTCTGGAGCAGCCACCTTGTGTTTACTGGGATCCTTCCGGTGATGGGATCCTTCTATTAGATGGGCATGGGGTGGATTTTTCAAACTTTATTTTATTTTCAGGTGATCAGATACATTTCTTGGAATGAGTTCCTTTATCAGATGTTAGCAAAGGGAGAAGTTGAACAGATTATTGTTAGACCAGACCTTGATATTGTTACTATTATTTTACATGAAGGGGCAGTTGTTAAGGGAAAAAGAGTAAGCCATTTCGTCTCTACCATTGCTATTCCATAAAATGCGACCCTTTTAAGATATACTATTATTTCAGGCGTTAAAGTTTAATTTATTTCTAGTTTTTTTTATTTTAGCTTAAACGTTTTTTCAGATAATTGTCCCAAAATTTGTACAGGGCTAAATTTTTACACTTGTAGTAAAAACTATTAAAAATCTCCGCAACAATATACAAGAGTGGTATTTTTTCTGGGGACATGACCCCTTTTACCCTTCAAAACTTTCTTTTGCGACGCCACTGACAGTTTTTAATTAAATAATTAGTACTCCCGTTTAGTTCTAAAACTTTTTGGTCTCTAGCGCTTTTTTGATATCTTGCATTGTTGAGAAATTAATTAATTAATTATTTTCCTTTTATAGCTGTACAAGTTATGCATACCCCGGTTTTCTGCTATCTATACTAATATATAAAAGAGCAAATGGACTCATTGACTCACTCATTCATCAACGCCCAGCCAAAACTACTAATGCTAAAAAGTTGAAATTTTGCACACAGCTTTCTTTTACGCCGTAGACGTCCACGAAGAAACGATATTGCAGAACTCGCCCCCTAAGGGGGTAGAAGCAACCCCTAAAAATTAAATTATTTTTTATTTTAAAAACTACTAAGTTCTAAGGGAAAAGCCAAAACATGTCAGTTTTATTTTATTTTTTTACATCAGACTACTTTTTTTCGTGTTGGAATTTTACCCCTAGGGGGTAAAAAACATACTTCTACCACTGATTTATCAAGGTCCAGCCCTAACTACCAAAGATTGAAAGCTGAAATTTTACATACAGCTTTAGTTTAGGCCTCAGACGTCCACTAAGAAAGAATATTGCAAAACTCACCCTCTAAAGGGGTAAAATCAACCCCTTAAAATTAAATTATTTTTTATTTTAAAAACTACTAAGTTCTAAGGAAAACGCCAAAATATGTCGGTTTTATTTGATTTTTTTTACATAAGACTACTTTTTTTCCTGTTGGAATTTTACCCCTAAGGGGTAAAAACATCCCACTGATTTATCAAGGCCCAGCCCTAACTACCAAAGATTGAAAGCTGAAATTTTGCATACAGCTTTAATTTAGGCCCCAGACGTTCACTAAGAAAGAATATTGCGAAACTCACCCTCAAAAGTGTAAAATCAAGCCCTTAAAATTAAATTATTTTTTATTTTAAAAACTACTAAGTTCTAAGGAAAACGCCAAAACATGTCAATTTTATTTTATTTTGTTACATAAGACTACTTTTTTTCGTGTTGGAATTTTATCCCTAGGGGGTAAAACACACTTCTGCCACTGATTTATCAAGGCCCAGCCCTAACTACCAAAGATTGAAAGCTGAAATTTTGCATACAGCTTTAGTTTAGGCCCCAGACGTCCATTAAGAAAGGATATTGCAAAACTTACCCTCTAAAGGGGTGAAATCAACCCCTACAAATGTACGTGTGTATGAAACAATTACAAAAATTTAAAAACCCAACTTAAGTAGTCTGAAATCTAATTTAAATAAAAAAAATCTGATTTAAATCAAATACTCTTTTTTTTTTATTTTTTTTTTAAACTAGATTCTTGTCTACCCTGATCAAAAGGTACATAACCTAGGAATTTATTACTTTGTATCTTAAAAAGTAAGTATTTTAGGACATACATTTCTTGATAATTATAAATTTAATTTTAAACCTAAACTAATTTTCGTTTTTTACCTGTTAGTCTAACATTCGTACTTACCACATGAACATAGCTGATACTGAGAAATTTGAAGACAAATTGAGAGAAGCCGAACGTAGATTAGGCATTAAAGATGGCGTGCCAGTGACATATGAAAGAGGCACTGATTCAGCCAGTAGGTTATTAACATCGTTGCTTTTGATTGGAGCATTGGTATATATTCTGGCCAGGACCAAGAATATGAAGCCTCCAATTAGCATGGACGTTTTTGTAAGTACTTAAATAAGGAATATGCACATATTTTTTTTATTGTATAAATCGTTTAAGGAAGTCATTACAAACCCAAAAAAAATATTTTGAAGAAAATTACTAGGATAATTTAGCTACAAAAAATGTTTACTTTTCGGTATAATTTATTACAATTTGTAAAGCAGCCATTTGTCCTTAATGAAAAGTGACGTCAGGAGATCAGCAAAAATCTACATGTTAACGTAAAGCTTAACCTAAAATCGAACAGGTTTGATTTTCTCGAAAACAGTCAGAGGGAGAGAAATCGAATTTTTTGGGTTGATAAAGGAATAGTTCAACTAGCTTCGGGAAAAAATTCAGTTATACAGGATGTTTCGTTTCGGATCTATTAAACGTCAAAGTCGAAATTTCCGCGATTTCCGTTGAAATCGGGTACAGGTCGTAAATGTGAATTAAATCGATGTAAATTTTCGGAGGTTGTAGAGGACCCGGAGCTTCACAACTCTATTGAAACTGGTGAGGATCGGAAAATGGCAAATAATTCTTTTGAATTTTTTTAGGTCGAAAAATGCCATTTCCAGACCCCTCTTTGATACCTAATAACTCGAAAACAAAACGTCAGATCGAAAAACGGATTTACAAGGAAACTTTAAAATCTCAAATACTTTTTTTGCAATACCCTTACCTAAACCTAAAATCACTGGAAAATGGAAATATCTGGAAAAAGCTGGAAATTTAGATTTTTGACCCAAATACTTCACGGTTTTTAATTTTTTTGTGGGGTCAAAATGGTTCAAATTAAAATCTCATATACGTCATCGGAAAGAGCTCGTCAAAGATATCCATATCTTTTAGTTTCTTCATTCTCTATAGGAAGGGAGCAATCGCTGATTAAATTTCGATTTTTTTACTTTTTTGCCCTCGACATCGGAACATTAGAATCACTCTGTATTTTTTCCTATCTAATTTTTTCCCAATTTTTCAGCACTATCTTATAAAGGGATAATCACACTTTAAAATGAATACCGAATGGGTCATCCAGGAGCGTATTTAAGGGGTAAAATTGTGATTTTCCTGATTTTTTCCGACAAATCCTATTTTTAACCGACATTATTCCACACTATTTACCCTATTCAGTGATTCTTTTTGGATTTCTTTTATCCGTTAATTATCTAGAAATACCTCCCACTAATTTAAATCGGTTATTTTTTCGGTAAAGTTATAAATAATTAGTTTTTCGAAGATTGCCATGAAAATAAAGAATTGCAGTTTATTTACTCGAAATTATTAAGATGATATTATGTCAAAATTTCGCAAAAATGCCAATTTTTGTTGCAAAATTTGAAAGGTTCCTGGACCGATTTCGGCTTGAAGTATACATGAATAATGTTTTAGGAACCTTCTACTTTAAGTGCAGGGATATTTCATTGGATGAGTTACGTATTAAATATCATTTTTATTGAGTTGTCGATGACTCTACAACACTGGAATTCGTCATATACTCATGATGAGTCAGTTTTGACGACACAGCCAATGGGATCACGTTTTACAAGTTTCGAAATTCGCGCGAAAATTTGCAGTTAAAATCCTTTTTTTTTGTTAATAAAGACCAAAATAAATGAATAACAGCAACCGCCATAAACATTTCATTTATGTAGAGAATATAAAAAAATATATTTCAGAGTTATTTGGGTTATATGCATATTCCCTATTGTTTTTCTTTTGCATATTTTGTGTTTGGCTGTGTTAGGTACATAAATCTGGAGTATTGAAATTGTTTCTCTTAGACTTAATCTACAATAAAAGTTTTGACATGCTGATAGAGTTTGGTGATGCGTAGAAGCAGCAATGAGAGCAGAATACCCTCGGTAAGATTTTTCGTTTTGATGTTTCAGAGCCAAATGGGTAGGGCAAAATTTACCCTTGTAGATCCGCTCATGGGGCAAGGCAAGGGGGTGCATTTCAGTGATGTGGCAGGCCTCAGGGAAGCCAAGCAAGAAGTTATGGAGTTTGTAGATTACCTCAAAAGACCTGAGCATTATAAGTCGCTTGGGGCTAAGGTGCCTAAAGGGGCTCTCTTGTTAGGTATTTTTTTATTTTAATGAAAATTTTGTTTAAAAACAAACTAACTTGAAAAGCAGCTAGATTGGCAAGTGTCTTATTCAACTTATTTTAGGTCCTCCAGGTTGTGGGAAAACTCTTTTAGCTAAGGCTGTGGCTACGGAAGCTAACGTCCCATTTTTGTCTATGAACGGGTCTGAGTTTATTGAAATGATTGGTGGATTGGGAGCAGCAAGAGTAAGGTAAGATAAATCTACTCCATTTTAGGGCGTGGTCACTTTCCTGACAGCTCCTAAACAGCTACACAACCGCTACACAACCGCTACACAACCGCTACAAAACAGCTACAAAACAGACCCTGTTTATAGAAACAGCTCAGAAACAGCTACAAAACCCTCTAAGAGGCAACTTCGCGTCTAGGTGCTGCCAGGAAAGTGACCACGCCCTAAAATGGAGTGAAAAATGCACTATTTCGGCCCCCATGCATTTCTTAGGAGGGTTTTATTATAGGAGTGCTATTACTCATCTAATGATATTACTTTTTTAGAGACCTCTTCAAAGAAGCTAGAAAACGCGCACCCTGTATAATTTACATCGACGAAATCGACGCGGTGGGGAAGAAAAGAAGTGGTACTCTATCTGGGGTAGCTAGTGGTGAAAGCGAACAAACTTTGAACCAGTTATTGGTGGAGATGGATGGCATGGCTAGCAAAGAAAATGTTGTCATGTTGGCTTCCACTAATAGAGCAGATATTTTAGATAAGGTATAGGGTTTCCCGGCGATTATAGCTGATTTGCGACGTATTTTCTTCTGTTTCTACTCGTCCTTTTCCGAACTTTATACAGGGTGAGTTTTTTAACTTGTTACAAGTAGGGCTGGACGATTATCGAAAAAGATAATCGATTTTTGATTATTTGAAATAGTCGATTATTTCCGATTAATCAAAATTAATCGACAAAATATATTAATCGATTACTCGAGAAATCGATTAATCGACAAAATCGACAAATCGATTATTCGAAAAATCGATTAATCGATAAAATTTATATTAATCGAAATTAATCGAAAAATCGATTAATCGAGAAAATCGATTAATGGGAGTATATCGGCTAGTGAACTAGTCGAACTTATGTCATTACTAATGACATAATGAAAGCGACTCCAGCGCTTACCACTTGCCTATCTTGAACACAATTCCGGCGGGCGATTTAAATTTTAGACCCTTAAAAATTAAAGGAACGCGGATCGAAAAGCATTCAAATTATTTCGTTGAATACATGTTTTATAGTCGAATTATGATTATAAAAAAGAATCGACTAATCGAGAAAATCGATTAATCGAAAAAATCGGTTAATCGATTAATCGAAAAAATCGATTAATCGAAAAATCGATTAATCGAAAAATCGATTGATCGATTAATCGAAAAATCGTTTAATCGATTAATCGAAAAATCTATTAATCGATTTAATTTTTTTTTGTAATCGTTCAATGGATTACTCGATTAATAATCGATTAATCGATTATTTGGCCCACTCCTAGTTACAACGTGATATCTTGAAAACGGTTTAAAATATTTTCATAAAATTTTGGTGCCCCCTACTACTATTTTTACCTTAATAACCAGTTACTAACCAAGCCAAGTAATAATTTTACCTGCAATTACGAGTATAGCTGCATTATTCAATATTTATACCGAATATCAGTCTCGTAAAATTAACCATGCTGATCCGTCTCGCATTAAAAACAAAAATGGCTCCTTATTAGCTCACCAAGATTTCACGAAAATATGTTAAACCGTTTTCGAGATATCGCCTTGTAACACTTTAAAAACTCACCCTGTATAAGATCCACGTTCCTGCTTAATCGCTTCTCTCATTCTAGACCCCATCCACCCTTCACGCGCTTCCTTTATTGTCCGTGTTTCCGCTCCATACATCATTGCAGACCTGACCACTGTTTATTTAAATCAATAAATGATTTTGCAGGACTTTGACTTGACATTACTTTCTTTATCAAATAAAATAATTTATAATTTTTAAAATTCTAACAGAATCTGATCACGAATTATTTTAATATTTTTAGGCCCTTTTGAGGCCGGGTAGATTTGATCGGCATATCTTGATCGACTACCCGGACTTGATTGAGCGCAAGGAAATCTTCGAGCAACATCTGAAAAGTATTACTTTAGAACATCCTCCTGAAACGTACTCAAGACGGTAAGTCGAAGTTAAATTTAGAATGTCGATTTCATAGTCACAATGGTTTATAATATCTACAGTCGTGGCCAAAATAAAGCTTTATTTTAAATTTTAACAGTAATATCTCGATTAAAATGGTGGACGCATTTTGGCAAGCGTGGTCGTTGAGAATTCCGGTTTCCACTTGTAAAAAATTTAATTTAGCAGCCGTATCTCAAAAAGGGGTATTATAAGTAGGGCTGGGCGATTATCGAAAAAGATAATCGATTTTTGATTATTTGAAATAATCGATTATTTCCGATTAATCGATGAATCGAAATTAATCGATTAATCGAAAAATCGATTAATCGATAAAATTTGCATTAATCGATTAATCGAAATTAATCGAAAAATCGATTAATCGAGAAAATAGATTAATCAGACTAAATCGATTATTGAACTAGTCGAAATTATGTCATTACTAATGACATAATGAAAGCGACTCCAGCGCTTACCACTTGCCTATCTTGAACACAATTCCGGCGGGCGATTTAAATCTTAGACCCTTAAAAATTAAAGGAGCGCGGATCGAAAAGCATTCAAATTATTTCGTTGAATACGTGTTTCATAGTCGAGTTATGATTATAAACAAGAATCGATTAATCGAAAAATCGATTAATCGAAAAATCGATTAATCGAAAAATCGATTAATGGAAAAATCGATTTATCGAGAAAATCGATAAATCGAAAAATTTCAAATTTAAAATCGATTAATCGAAAAATCGATTAATGGAAAAATCGATTTATCGAGAAAATCGATAAATCGAAAAATTTAAAATCGATTAATCGAAAAATCGATTAATCGAAAAATCGATTAATCGAAAAATCGATTAATCGATTTTCAATTTTTTTGTAATCGTTCAAACGATTAATCGATTAATAATCGATTAATCGATTATTTTTCCCGCCCCTAATTATAAGTATATAAAAAGTTAGTATGCATTTTAATCAGCGTGGTCGTTAATGTTAACATTAACATTTTGAGAATGCAGGATTGCGACGTGTAGAAAATTCAATTTAACAACTCAATCTCAAATAAGGGGGTATAAGTATTTAAAAGGGTAGAATGCATTTTGATCAGCGTGGTCGTTAATGTTAGCACTATTAGTTTAAGAATGCTGGGTTTCCACCTGTAAAAAAATTCAATTTAGCAGCCCTGTCGGAAGAGGTTATTGTTAGGTATACAGACATTAATTTTACGTATGCACAAGGAAATATCGGCGTTGCAGGTTGGCGTATTTGACGCCAGGTTTCAGTGGCGCTGACATCGCTAACGTATGTAACGAGGCGGCTTTGCACGCAGCTAGAGTAAAACAAAGCAAAGTAACAGGAGCAAACTTAGAGTATGCGGTGGAAAGGCTTGTAGGTGAGGTATTTGTATAGAAATAATTATGTAAAAATTATAACAGTTGTAAATACATGTTTTTGTCTGTTACAGGGGGTACAGAAAAGCGATCCCACTCGATGTCCCCTCAGGAGAAGAGGGTGGTGGCTTATCACGAATCGGGCCACGCCTTAGTAGGGTGGATGTTGGAGCACACCGACGCCCTTTTGAAGGTTTCGATCGTGCCTAGGACTAGTTTGGCTTTGGGATTTGCTCAGTATATCCCCAAGGATCAGAAGTTGTATACTAAAGAAGAGGTAATTAACATAAAAAAAATTGCAAAAAAGTAACATCTTGGTGCTATAATGTTCATATTACAGTAAACATTATCGCACTAGTATAAGTGTAAACATTGTAATATTTATATTACAGCAGTAAACATTGTAAAATTTGTATTACAGCAGTAAACATTGTGATATATATATATATATATATATATATATATATATATATATATATATATATATATATATAATACCATGATATCGCTGTAATATAAACATTGTAATGTTTATATTACCGCACTAGCGCTGTAATGTAAACATTTTAATGTGTACATTACAATATTTATATTACCACGCTAGCGCTGTAATATAAACATTGTAATGTTCGTATTACCACGCTAGCGCTGTAATGTAAACATTCTAATGTGTGAATTACAGCAGTAAACATTATAATGTTTATATTACCACGCTAGTGCTATAACATAAACATTGTAATGTTATATTACCACTCTAGCACTGTAATATAAACATTGTCATGTTTATATTACAACGCTAGCGCTGTAATGTAAACATTCTAATGTGCACATTACAGCAGTAAACATTACAATGTTTATATTACCACGCTAGCGCTATAATATAAACATTGTAATGTTTATATTACAACGCTAGCGCTGCAATGTAAACATTGTAATGTTTACATTACAGCACTAGTTTAGCTCAGTATATCCCTAAGTATCAAAAGTATACCAAAGAAGAGGTAGTTAATATAAAAAAATACTAAAATAGTTCGAGATTGCCGATAGGGTTACCATGTAAATATAGAAATGAAACAATTAACATCTTAGTGATTAATGTAATGTTTATGTTAATCGCTATACAGTAAACATTATCGCACTAGTACTAGTAGTATAAGTGCGGTAATGTAAACAGTATAATGTTTACATTACAGGTGTAAACATTGTAATGTTTATATTACCACGCTAGCGTTGTAATATAAACATTGTAATGTTTATATTATCGCACTAGCACTGTAATGTAAACATTGTAATATATATATTATCACGCTAGCGCTGGACTGTAAACATTTTAATGTGTACACTACAGCATTACACATTACAATATTTATATTACCACGCTAGCGCTGTAATATAAACAGTATAATGTTTGTATTACCACGCTAGCACTATAATATAAACATTGTAATGTTTATATTACCACTCTACCACTGTAATATAAACCATGTAATGTTTATATTACAACGCTAGCGCTGCAATGTAAACATTGTAATGTTTACATTACATCACTAGTTTAGCTCAGTGTATCCCTTAGTATCAAGAGTATACCAAAGAAGAGGTATTTAATATAAAAAAATATTAAAATAGTTCAGGATTGCTGATAGGGTTACCATGTAAATATAGAAATGAAACAATTAACATCTTAGTGATGTAATGTTTATGTTAATACACTAAACATTATCGCACTAGTACTAGTAGTATAAGTGCGGTGTAAACATTGTAATGTTTATATTACCACGCTAGCGTTGTAATATAAACATTGTAATATTTATATTACCACGCTAGCGCTGTAATGTAAACATTGTAATGTATACAGTACAGCAGTAAATATTGTAATATTTACATAACCGCACTAGTTCAGCTCAGTATATCCTCAAGGATCAAAAGTATATCAAAGAAGAGGTAGTTAATATAAAAAAATACTAACATTTTTCAAGATTGTCGGAAAGGGTTACATTGTAAATACAGTAATGAAACAACGTAACATCATAGTGATGTAATGTTTATATTACATATATCATTATACAGTAAACATTATCGTATTAGTTATAGTATTATTAGTGCGTCAATGTAAGCAGTATAATGTTTACATTACAGAACTAAACATTGTAACGTGTACGATACCGCATTAGCGCTGTAAGGTGAACATTGTAATGTTTGTCTTACAGCGCTAGTGCTGTAATGTAAACATTACCTCACTAGTGATGTAATGTAAACATTACATCACTAGTGCTGTAATGTGCTAGCCAAATTAGAAATAGTGCACTTCAAGATCGGTGAGTTTCTAATATTTTTTCCAGTTATTTGACCGAATGTGCATGACACTCGGAGGCAGAGTGGCAGAAGCCATTACTTTCAATCGAATCACCACGGGAGCACAGAACGATTTGGAAAAGGTGACCAAAATGGCGTACGCGAACGTCAAAGAGTACGGCATGAACGATAACGTCGGTTTGGTTAGTTTTCCTGAGGAGCAAACTAAAGAGTTAGGTAGGGATTTGTTCTAAATATAATTCCACCGAAACCAGCTCTGTGAGTGATATTAATATTTTGATTTTTTTTTATTTTAGGACGAAAACCTTTTAGTAAAAAATTTGGCAACTTGATCGATTTAGAATCAAGAAAGCTGGTTGGAAAGGCGTATCAATACACGGAGAAGGTGTTACAGAAGCACAAGGATAAGTTAGAGCTGGTAAGTGTAATAGCCTTTTTGTCAGTTGGTAATATGTTTTTCCCTCCTAATTAGGTACATTACAATATTTAATACAGTGTGTATTAGTAATTATTTCACAGGGCGACTCCTGGGCTGATTTGAAGTAAAAAAGGTTGTATAAACAATTTAGGGTGCTTCCTTTTAGGCGACTATTTTTTTTTGGTCCATTGACGGAATAATGTTATAAACATATAAAAAAAATTCTCACCAAAGATGAGCTCTTAATTGTAATTTTAAGTACTCGCTGAATGAATTTGAAAATTTCCCATTTAATTAACACGTAAATTTTAATTTTTTTTTCAATTATCTATAGCTTTGCGAATATTTAATTGGCAATAGGTGGAAATTACAGAGGAAGCTTTCCTCTTTAAAAGTGCCTGTAGTCAATTTATGTTTTGTAACTGACCTCGCCAGTAAAAATCTTGATGCCAATTTTTTCTCGAATTTCATGTTTTTTTCTATTTTTCCCGTAAACCACTAATTTTACAACAAAATTGTATTAAAGTTTTTTATAGGGAATTCAATTTCCTACAAGAAAAGTTATGTAAGCTATAACCGTAGAGCTAGCAGTTTTCGAGATAAATCGAATTAAACATCTCAAAATTTGAAAAATCGCTGTTTTACCAAGATTTTAGTACTTTTTAATGAAATCATTGCCGAAAAAATATATAATGTATAAGAATGAAATATAAAAATATATATTACACATTGGTAAGTAATCACCAAAAATATTTCGTGTAATATGAAGCCGTTTCTTATTACCGTATTACTGGTAAATATGTATTTACCTACCAGTATATATTATATATTTCTTCAGCCATAATATTATTAAAAGTATTGAAATCTAGCACACGGTAATAAGAAACGGCTTCATATTACACGAAATATTTTTGGTGATTACTTACCAATGTGTAATATATATTTTTATATTTCATTCTTATTCATTATGAATTTTTTCAGCAATGATTTCATTAAAAAGTACTAAAATCTTGGATAAATGAGCGATTTTTTAAATTTTGAGATGTTTAATTGGATGTATCTCGAAAACTACTAGCTCCACGGTTATGGCTTACATAACTTTTTTTGTAGGAAATTAAATTCCCTATAAAAAAAACTCACATACAATTTTGTTGTAAAGTTAGTGGTTTACGAGAACAATAAAAAAACCATGAAATTCGAGAAAAAATTGGCTTCAATGGCGAGGTCGGTTACAAAACATAAATAGGCTACAGGCACTTTTAAAGAGGACAGATTCCTCTGTAATTTCCACCTATTGCCAATTAAATATCTTGAAATGTCGAAAAGCTATAGATAATTGAAAAAAACATAATAAAATTTACATGTTAATTAAATGGGAAATTTTCTAATTCATTTCGCGAGTACTTAAAATTAAAATTAAGAGCTCATCTTTGGTGAGAATTTTTTTTATATGTTTATAACATTATTCCGTCAATGGACCAAAAAAAAAATAGTCGCCTAAAACGAAGCACCCTAATATGTACTAAAATGCTTCGTTTTCAGCATATAAGGTGTTCAAGTTTTATCTTTTTTCCATTTTATGTTAAAGCTCGTTTCAAGCTCTTTCGCTGACCTACTGCCTGCCATAGCGGTAATAAAACCCGGTAAATTTGCAAGCCAAACCCCAAGCAAACCCAACCAGTTGGAAATATTTTCTTTTTCGTAACTAGTTACGAAAACCAAGATGTTTCAAAACTGTCACTTTATATGCCAAAATTAGAAACAAGTTTTTGATTGAAATAAGGAATATAACTAAGTTATCAAGCCAAGACAGCGACGTTCCAACAACTAGTTAATGTTTCTTTTTTTTCTCTTTTGTGCTTTTTTTTTTAATTGTCTAGCCTTTAATTCTTTCTTTCTTTCCAGCTGGCTGAAAATTTACTTAAAAAAGAAACATTAAACTACGACGATGTGGAAAAGCTCTTGGGTCCCCCTCCATTCGGGAAAAAGAAACTGATCGATCCTGCTGAGTTTGAGGAAAATATCAGGAAGGATGCGGGAGACGTGAAAGAGGCTGATGCTATTTCGAAACCTATCGCAACATGATGTAGTATATTTTTATTTTGTATTATGTAGATTTGTTAATAAACTTATGTTTTCCAAAATTTTCTTTTTTTTTTTCTTTTTTTTTTTTTTGGTATTCTAAATATCTTGGAGCTCCTAAATCAAAGGTAAATACATATTTTAGGTTATGATTCCTGGCCTAATTGTCAGTGAAAAAGTTGAAATGTTTGTCTTAGTGCTTAGATTTCAATATACGGGGTGACAAAGTGAGCGGGTCAAATACCCTTTGATCAGCCTATACTATTTCTTCGGACGCCACTGACTGACTTTTACTTATATTACTTACTTCATTTAAAAACTTTTTTTCTTTTTGCTTTTTTTGGTATCTTGTACCTTTTAGAAGTTATTTAGCAAAATATCCGTTGGTGCGTGCCTTTTTTTTATTGTTTTTTTAAACGCGTACATATTTTATTAAATAACTTTTAAACGATGCGAGATATGAAAAAAAGCAAGGGACCAAAAGTTTTAGAACTAACTAGTAGCGCTTTAATTATTTAATTAATTGTATCCAGTGACGTCGTAAAAGAAATTTTGGGAGAATAAAAGGGGTCATGACCCCAAAAAAGTATCACCCTGTACTAGTGGTGGCTGGTGAAATTTTAAAGTTGTATATTTCTGTTGCTACTTACGGGACTCGTGCCAACTTCAGGGTTTTTGATAGTGAACCTAATCAGTGCCGGCTTATGAAATTTCAAAGTTGTATATTTCTGTTCCTACTCGCAGGACCCGTGCCAAATTTAGGGGTTTTTATAGTGAGCCCCCTGGGAATGTTTTGGTAAAGAAAAAAAGCATTTTGTAATTTGCGAAAAAAAAGTTGAATTTTTTTAGCCCCCTCTCGGAAAAACAATGAACGCGTTTAGGTATTTTATTTATTATTTTTCCTAAACAAATTTTACATCATTTAGTCGAATATTTTTAAATTTTAAGAGAAAAAAATGTGTTAGTAGATAGTTATAGTCATTTGAATTTTTTTTTAAATAATACTTTATGTTTAAAAAAATTCAAATGACTATACCTTTCTACTAACACATTTTTTCTCATAAAATTTAAAAATTTTTGACAAAAATTTGTTTAGAAAAAATAATAAAATACCTAAGCGGGTTCATTTTTTCCCCAGGGGGGTCAAAGCAAAAATTCAACTTTTTTTCGCAAATTACAAAAATATTTTTTCTTTACTAGAACATTCCTAGTAGGCTCACTTTCAAAAACCCTGAACTTGGCATGGGTCCCGTAAGTAGCAACAGAGATATACAACTTTAAAATTTCACCAGCCGCCACTGCCCTGTACAGAGTGTCAGGTTTATATACTAGTACATGGGATACATTACATAATATATACATTCGATATTGCATGTATATCCATAGGATATAAACATCCATTGATTGCAAAAATATTACCCTGTATATCGCTTAGGAAGTTTTAAATTTTTTATAAAACGCGCTAAAATTTAGCTCCGTGCTAATTTGAGACAGTTACCTCAAAAAGCGTTTAAGATAGAATAAAGAAACTAAAAATAAATTAAAACTTAACATCCCGTATCTTGAAAATGAAGCTTATACAGGGTGTTACAAAAAGATATTAAGAAATTTTAAGGGCAGATTCTATATCTAAAAATGTGAAAATAAGTTTATATAAACATGAATCCTCAAACGCCTCCTTTCCGAGATACAGGGTGTTTAATATTTTCTTTTTTAAATGTTTCATTTGAATTTCTCAAAAATGCGTTAAGATATTGACATGAATTTTGGTACACGCCAGTATATAATCAAAGGATACCTTTACGTGCAAAAATTTATTTTCTAAAGTACTTGCATCAGTGGCGTGCTTGCTGGTAAGTCTTTATTTTTAGCGAAAAAAATGGTACGCCACCAATTTTTTGCAAAATTGATATCGTTCTCTTTAAGCCCAATTAATTCTAGGTAAAAAGTGTCTCTAGAGCTTTTTCGTTCTGACGCACCGTTTTCGAGATAAAAATTAATTTATTTCTTACAATAAAAACAATGAATATGAGTTTTTTTTAAATATGTTTTGTTCAGGAAACAGCGCTTTTTGATTTAGGTTTATAGTAGATGCTGGCAATGGCTTCTCCGTGCTTCAATACTTGCTCTAAATCGTTTGCGCAAATTTCTCCTAACTGTTCGCAATACTTGAGGTGTGAAAATATTAAACACCCTGTATCTCGAAAAAGAAGCGTTTGAGGATCCATGTTTATATAAACTTATTTTCATATTTTTAGATGTAGAATCTGCCCTTAAATTTTTTTAACATCTTTTTGTAACACCCTGTATGAACCCCATGCAATATTTTCTAAGGGTTTAGAAACAACTTGCATATAATACGTATGATCTTCTATATCCCCCCTTGTACCTAATAGAGGGGAAAACAAAACTTAAATCTGTTTAACATATACAGGGTCATCAAGATATAAATTGTTATAAAATAATGGGCAGACAACTTTGAACTTTTAAAAAAAGTTCTGCGCAAAGGGATGTGCGCCCTGTTAAGAGGGTTATTCTGTTTTAACATATTTTTAACCGTCACTCAGTCTGTCAGACCCTCAGCCGCATTATATCCTGCTTCAACGTCCTTTACTCCCGCTGCTATTCTACCATTTCTGCATTTACCAGCAACAACAAACTTTACCCTCCTGCCTTACTAATTAATTCTTGGCCAGGCCAACTTTCAATTCTTGCATTCTCAGATTCGCGCCAGCCTTGCTACCAAACGTATCGCAGAGCGTCGTGGTAACAGTCGACCGTCGCGGAAGACATGAAGTAAAACAAAAGAGCATTTTAAAGTCGGCAGGTGTTTTCGAAAAATCGACATTCTGTCGTTTTTAAATGTATCAGAGTGGCCGTTGTAATGATGTGTATAAAGAAGTGTTCGGGGGGAGGTAGTGTTCTTTTGACTGTGATTGTGTTCTTGGTAGGACTTGACTGGATTAAATGTCAAGGTAATTAAAAGTGGAGTGGTTTTTAAGATTGGTGCAATTCTATAGACATTTTTTATTTGTTAAGGATTTTTTCACAATTTTTGACATATCATAGCTTATGACCTACAAAATTCCAAAGTTATTTTAATAAATATATAGTCTATTTATACGTAGACTTGTTCACGTTTGAATGCAGATTTCGGCGCCCTGACCATCCTCAGGAAAACCATAATAAATACGTAGGTTTTCTTTAATTAACAAATAATAGCCAAAGGATAAACATTTAAGCAAAAGTTTGCTGGTCCATTTAAAGCTTTTTAAAGTGTTTTTTGCTTCTTAGTGTTTTGAAAAAGTTACAATAGACCACGTGATAATTTTCAAAAGTTGGAGCAATTGAGAAATAATCGGGCGCCAAAAAACCATCAATTTTGTTTTCGGCTGGGATTTAGGAAGTCATCTTGGGTAAAGGTCAACTGTCGCAAGCCACTGGCCTTGCTAATTTTGACAGTCTCTTTAACAATAAACTGACTTTTTTTTGTTGTCTCCCGTTTGATACTTCTGGTATAAATTATTGCAATTTGGTTTACTGAACTCATAGAAACATATTAAATCAGATCAGGACTAAGGGGTTTTGAAGATTTCTTGGCAAATCCTTTAAATTAACGGATTAGAGTCGAAGAAGAATAAAGCCTTGCAGGATCGCTGCCGCGTGGATGCCGTCTGATTTCTCGAAAGCTTCTGACACTGGCAGGTATTATTTAATGCATTATCGCAAAAGAAGTCCTGGACCTGGGAGAACCTCTGTCGTATGCCTGCCTTCTTCACTAAGTTCTCGAAGGCCTTTGACACTTGCAGCTCACTGAATGCTTTATCGCAAACTTACAATATAGTAGAAAATGCTATATGCCTTCACTGATTTCTCGAAAGCCTTTAATAAAGTTAATAATTCAGTAGAGTCCAGGAAACCGTGAAGTCCTGAGCCTTGGAGGATCTTATCTGTACTAATTTGAAGAACTCGGACACGTGCACTTAGTATTTAACGCCTTATCTCAAACTGACAATGAGTACAAGAAATCTTGGACCTTGGCGAATCGTTGTCGGGTGCATCCGATCTTCATTGATTTCTCAAAGGCCTTTGATAAAGTTAAAGTGTAGTCCAGGACACCATAAAGCACTGAGCCTTAGAGGATCGCTGCCTCATGGATGTTGTCTTCACTGATTTCTTGGAGTCCTCTGAGAAATGCACTTATTATTTAATGCTTTATCACAAACTTACAATGATTACAAGAAGTTTTAAGGCTTAGCGAATAGTTGCCTTAATAAAGCTATTCATTCAGGGTAGTTCAAGTAACCAGAGAGCACTGGGCCTTGAAGGATGGCTACCGCTTGGATGCCGTCTCCAATGATCCCTCGAAGGCCTCTGACACATGTAGCTACTATTTAATGCTTTGACGCAAATTTACTATGAATACAAGAAATCTTGGACCTTAGCAAATCGTTATCGAATGCATTCCATCTTCATTGATTTCTCAAAGGCCTTTGATAAAGTTAAAGTGTAGTCCAGGACACCATGAAGCACTGATCTTTGGAGGATCGCTACCGCATGGATGTTGTCTTCACTGATTTCTTGGAGACCTCTGAGACATGCACTTATTATTTAATGCTTTATCACAAACTTACAAAGATTACAAGAAGTTTTAAGGCTTAGCAAATAGTTGCATTAATAAAGTTATTCATTCAGGGTAGTTCAAGTAACCAGAGAGCACTGAGCCTTGAAGGATCGCTGCCGCGTGGATGCCGACTCCAATGATCCCTTGAAGGCCTCTGACACGTGTAGCTACTATTTAGTGCTTTGTCGCAAATTTACAATGAATGAATGAATACACGAAATCTTCGACCATGGCAAATCATTATATCGGATGCATTCAATCTTCATTGATTTCTCAAAGGCCTTTGATCAAGTTAAAGTGTAGTCCAGGACACCATGAAGCACTGAGCCTTAGAGGATCGCTGCCTCATGGATGTTGTCTTCACTGATTTCTTGAAGACCTCTGACACATGCACTTATTATTTAATGCTTTATCGCAAATTTACAATGATTACAAGAAGTTTTAAGCCTTGGCGAATCGTTGTTGTCTTTTAAAAAGTTAATCATTCGGAGTAGTTGAAATAACCATAGAGCACTGAGCCTTAGAGGATCGCTGCCTCGTCTTCAATGATCTCTGAAAGGCCTCTGATATCTGCCGTTACTTCTTAATGTTTTATTGCAATGTACAATATGGTAGAAGAAGTCTCTTGCACTGTATTGGAGTTAATCATTCTGTGTATCCTAAGAAATCAAGGAGCATTGAGCCTTGGATGGGCGCTGCCGTCTTCAATGATCTCTCGAAAGCCTCTGACATGTGCAGTTAGGTACTATTTAATACTTTAAAGTAAATTAAATATAGTAGAAGGAGTCTTCGACCTTAAATGCTATTTTCATTGATTTCTCAAAGGCATATCTGACACAGGCACCGTATACAGACAAAGATGTCTGTATACGGTGACACAGGTAATCTTTCTATTCAAATTACTGACGTTTTGCTCAGATGGTTAGGATTCTTTCAGTAAACAGGTTTCAAGTGATGAAAATTAATTGTCTTATACAAACATGTGCAGTTTATATTATTTTTCGAGTTACTTGTAAGGTAATTCCAAAATCAATAATAATTTTTCTTGATGGATCATGAATTTGTTCAGGTAAACACATTAATAAATTTTTTTAGGCTCTTTGTCAACAAAGTAAAGTGGACTGTCGCGTAGGTAAAGTTCACTGAATCCCACAAGGTAACGCTTTTGGTAACTTCATTAATATTTCAGCTGTAGGTAGTCGAAAACGTTACACATGAAATTTTAATACGCACAGTCATATGAAGTTTATTCTTTTTCATATACCCGATTCTATTAAAACGTTTATGTGTTTTATATACTAGATATAGAACTCAAAAATTACCGTCATACGTCGTCTATGTGTTCGTGCCAAATAGATTTTTTTATTTTTCATTTTATCAAAAAAGTCACTCTTCATTAAAATATACAGGGTGTTACCTGGAGAATTGTTGTCATGTGCGTACCAGTTTCACTGATATCTCGAAGGCCTTAGATAAGATTAATCATTGTAGTCCCAGAAACGATGAAGCCCTGAGCCTTGGAGTATAGCAGCCGCGTGGATGTCGAATTCGCTGATCTCTCAAAGGCTTCTGACACGTGCAGTTATTATTTATTGCTTTATTGCAAAATTATAATGTGGTAGAAGAAGTCCTGAACCTTGGAGGATCGTTGTCATGTACATACCAGCTTTACTGATGTCTGGAAGGCCTTAAATAAAATGAATCATTGTAGTCCAAGAAACCATGAAGCACTGAGCCTTGGAGTATCACTGCCGCGTGGATGCCGACTTCACTGATCTCTCGAAGGCATTAGATAAAATAAAGAAACCATGAAGCACTGAGCCTTAGAGTATCGGTGTCGCGTGGATGCCGACTTTACTGATCTCTTAAAGGCTTGTGACACGCGCCGTTATTATTTAATGCTTTATCGCAAACTTATAATGTAGTAGAGGCGGCCTTGGCGAATCGTTGTCATGTGCATACCAGCTTTACTGATGCCCCGGAGGTCTTAGATAAAATTAATCGTTGTAGTCCCAGAAACCGCGAAGCACTGATCTCAGGAGTATCGCTGCCGCATGGATTATGGATGCCGACTTAACTGATCTTTCGAAGGCTTCTGACACGTACAATTATTATGTTTTATCGCAAACCTACAATACATGTAATAGAACAAATCTTAGACATTGGAGAATCGCTGTCTACAAAAGTACACGAGAGACTGCTTATAGTTTTCGAGACACCCTGTATCCCTTCGCCAAATATGTAATGTATAACGGTATCGCCGTTGATGATGTACGCTAAAACACAGCAATTCGGCAATTCAAAACGCTGAATAATAATAATGAATAATGATAAAATTAATAATTATAAATATTATAATAAACAATTTATAATAGTTGTTATTTTGTTTGTGGTAATAGATTGGTAATAAGTCGACTGTCTATATTTTGTTTTCGGTCAAAATGCAAAACACCCAGTTAATTGGTAAAAGTTGCTTAATTTTATTAACCATAAAATTCGAAAGGTGATCGGCGTACGTGGTTTTGCAATAATTACCCAGCTGTGTGTACAGAATTATTATTATGTTCCTGCCGCATTTCAAATATTTGACAATAACAATTACGGTAATTAATAAAAAAATATAAATAATATGTTTTGGTTAAGGTCAGGCGAAAGGGAATTTATTTTTAAATTATGGGATGCCATATGGGAAAAATTTTTACTGAAAGTTGAAAAAAATCACTTTGGTGTGGAAAAGTTCTGCATATTAATAAACTAAGAATCTCTATGGAAAACATCTAAAAAGACCCATTGTATACAGGGTAGCCAAAAAAACGTGAAATATACCAAAGAATAAAATACCCTTATTTAGCCAGATACAAAGAAAAGTTATTTTAAAGAATTATTTGGAATCATTTTCTCTCTCTAAATACGAAATTACAACCATCTACGACAAAAAATGTCCCTTCAGATTCACTAAGAAGGTTTAAGATTTAGTACTGGTTTAAATTAAGATCTTCTAGGTGTTTTGACAAGTTTTTGTCCTGTCATTGTTAATAAGTCGTCATTAAAAACTTACGAATTATTCTGACATTTCAGCGATTTGCTTGGTTTAAAAATGATTTTCATCTTGAAACGGGTTGCTATAATGAACTTAGTTCTATTATTGTCGAAAGTACGTACCAAAATTACCTTTCCTTTATAAGTTTGCGAAGAAACAAAGTCATAGTATAAAACTTAGTTGTCTTATTCTTACACTTGTCAGTGTTAACCTTTTGGTTGTCAAATTAAACCGGACTAGCGTTGGAGAATCTGGCCTTAAGAATTCATTCAAGATCATGTTTTAGAAATAATATGCAATTACTGCTAAAAATTTACATAGTAAATTTAAATAGCCTGTGTGAATCCACGATCTTACATGTAAATACATAAATAAAAATCATTATTTGTTTGCTTGGGTTTACAGGATTTACATTGTAATAATACCAAAATAGCCATGTAACATGGGTTACACTTGAAAATTTCATATTTTATAAAGGAAAATATTAAAACCCCATATATATATATATATATATATATATATATATATATATATATATATATATATATATATATATATATATATATATATTATATATATAATTTTTTATCTACAAGAAGTTTAGGAAAGCGTAGCTTCTCCCACGTCCCTGGATCTGAATACACCTTTTATAAAATATGTTCAAGACGGTCCTGTAAAAACAATTGCATTGTTAAGTATACACCTAACTTTCTAATTAATGCGGTTCCAAAGTCACTGATTACAAGTGATAAAGTGTTTTACTTGAATAATTATAATAACCCAATAGGGTACAGACAGAGATAACATGTAATATAGTAATAAATAATTAGTATTACGCTCTCAGGTTACAGCAGCACAAAAAACTCTGAATCTACCGAGTATTATGTTAAGTCATTTTCATTTAAACAAAGAACTTACGTAATTTAGAAATAATTTATTTATTCATTTGTTGAAATTACAATTTAATTAGCAAAAAAATTGAACCCAGTCATTGACACTGGTATATTTACGAAATTCGATGGAACAGTTATTTGACATGAATGCGTCATTCTTTTATGCCCTAAGGTCACTTGTTAATTATCACTTCTAACACTAACAAGTTAAATAAATAGATACTTATTTGTAAATACGCTTTTACAAGGAATATACAGTCACCATCTAAATCGCAAAACTTCTGAGTGTATTGACATTCTATTTTATTCTACAAGAAATAAGAGATAGAAATACTTTTCAGTTAAAAACTACTGGGGTTTACTAGCTAGTATCAGAGACTATAAAGAATATAGATAAATTCTCGAATACACAGAAATGGGACCGAAAGCGGGTCTCCCTTGAAGCATTTGGGTGGATTTACTGGTATATGGTTATGGTTTCTTAAGCCATAAACCAGTAAACCCCCAAGATGTCTCAAGGGAGACCCGCTTTTTGGTCCATTTTTATTACACGCCAGTGTTCGTCTATGTATTATTTAGTCTATGCTAGTACTCAATTAGATTAAGATCTTCTAGTTGATCAGTTAGGGTTTGACCAGGTCTTGTCATTGTTAAACGTCCTCAAAATATGCCGTGGAATCAGACGTGTCCACCTTCTACTTCCAAACATGTTCTCATTCTTCTTTTTACAGCATTAAAAACTTGGGAGGAGTTGTTATTCTCCTAAAATTTATTTGTAATTCTA
The DNA here is from genome assembly GCA_963971165.1 of Philopedon plagiatum. NCBI lineage: Eukaryota > Metazoa > Arthropoda > Insecta > Coleoptera > Curculionidae > Philopedon > Philopedon plagiatum. Next base: position 16,783,209 of record OZ020193.1, on the reverse strand, counting down.
GCCCGTAGGCCTGATAGCTAAACTTTCACAAGGGGTTTTGAAAACCGAGTTTTTAATGTGTGGCTATAAAAAAAGTCACACGGCATGAGATCTCAGGACCGTGGTGGCCACCTAACTGGCATATAACTAAATTTAAATTATCAAGAGTTACGTGAATTGGTGCGCCATCCTGCTGGAAGTAGCCTTGTCGCATCTTTTCATCTTCTAATGCGTTTCCAGAATTTTCGAAAATTTCATTACGGTATCGCGCCGAATTGAGAGTCCCTTCAAGAAAAAATCGGTCCAATTAACCTTCTTTCGATATGGCCGCCCACACGCCAACCTTCTGTGAATGCAGAGGCTTCTCTATAAATAAATCTGGATTTTCAAAACTCCACATTCTCATTTGTTTAGAATTTACATAACCAGAGAGGTAAAACCATGCCTCGCCAGTAAAAAAAGTTTTTCAAATACGTTTTCATTATTATGCAAATAACCCATAAACCAGTATGAAAATTGCATTCGCTGCGGCTTGTCGTTTGGTAACAATTCTTGGACTGAGCTTAGACGATAAGCGTGTATATGCAGGTCACATTTCAGGATTGTATTGCAGGTTCCGTAGGATACATTTACTTGCTGGCTTAAACGCCGAATAGGGGTTTGTGGGCGTTCATTAACAATTTGCCTCAATTCTTCTACTTTTTGTGCTGTGCGAATTTTGAGTCTCCCACTGCCGTCCTTTTTATTCACACTTCTTGATTTTTGTTTCTCTAAACAAAGCCACAGATCTTTTTTAAAGATTTTTAAAATGAGGTAATACTCGGCATGGGGTTGCATTTTAAAATTTAGACATCAACTCCTTAGCGTTACCACTCAATTAAGGGGGTTCAAAAAGTTAAATTACATAAAAAAGTAGATTTACCAATAAGATACACCCAAAATTTGGTGTCCTGTCTTTATTAATAGCAAAGATATTTGCCATTGTAGACTTTTCGGATACCCTGTATATCTGTATTTTTCCTTGGTTTGTCTAAGTTCTTATTATGTGAAAAATATGTAGTTTTTTAATTACGTCAATATTTGTTTATTTTAATTCTATTTTGTGAGACTTTATTGTACTTTTATGGTTGATATCAAATAAAACAATTTATAAAGAGTAGTTAAAATTTTTTTGGTGCTACCCCCTCCACCCAGGAAAAAAATTATCTGCGCCCTTGCTTCCATATTTTTTCATAAAGGTTAGAAATATATGAACACTATCTTGGCCAATGAAAAACGCTCTTAGCCATTCCATCTGCTCCATTTTTCAACTGTATTCCTTCAAAACATTTAGAATAAGACTCAAAACATAACAGAATAACAAACATTTTTATCTTTATATTTGTCAAATTAACGTATGACTATCAGTTTGGACCAATAATTATTGTCAAAATAAACCGCTTTTAAATATTAGTGAATCTCCTTGTTCTTCGCGTTTTTAAAATCTTTAATTCGATTCGTTTTATTGACCAGCAAGTATTTAAATACATCCGTTTTTACCAAAATATAAAATTATATAGCAAAATGTGAAGTACTTATACTTGACATAGTTTCCAGTTAATTAAAAACAATATATTTTTTGAATTATTACATTCAAAGCTAGTAATTTAGCAGTGTTCACGTACTTACAGAAGTTTGGAACAGCCAAATTATGATTTAGTAGTGTTCAAGTTTATAAATATGTGTAAAAAGTTTTAAAAACTCCGTCCCTGGGTGGACTGGATAAGAGTGACGTAGGTCATGTTAACTATAATATAAATCAAAAGCAGTCAGCAAAATACCTTTAGTTTAAAAATACAACTTACTATTGTTTTACAAATAGTCGTAATTTCTAGGCCAACACATTATTTCTGTAGGTAGGTACTCGCATTTTTGCTATTATTATTATTATTATTATTGTACAACTAAACAAAATGCTAGGCAATCATAATATGCTTCCGTTTGCAGTTGCCCACTTTAAAAATTATTAGTATTAAACCAAGTTACACAATAAGATTCTTTTATTGGTACTAACCGTGTTACCAACTATATTTTACGGTGATGTTCGACTCGGCAACCTGTGACATTAGAAAGTACATATGTATATTGATGATGTTTCCTGCTAAATATAAAGTTGTTAACCTTCTCCAAATTGGCGTCAAATGTAAAGATGTAAAAGCGAATTTTTGACTTATAATTAATAATAATTAACGGATAAAATAAACCCGAAAAGAATAACTAAATAAGGAAAATAGTGTGGAACAATGTCCTGTAAAGATAGGATTTGTCGGAAGAAATCAATAACATTCGGTTTTTACCCCTTAAGTACGTCCCTGGATGACCCATTCGGTATTCATTTTAAAGTGTGATTATCCCTTTATAAGATAGTGTTGAAAAATTGGAAAGAAATTAGATAGGAAAAAATACAGAGTGATTCAAATGTACCGATGTCGGGGACAAAAAAAGTCAAAAATCGAAATTTAATCGGCGATTGCTCCCTTCCTATAAAGAATGAATAAACTAAAAGACATGTATATCATGTATTTCGACGAGCTCTTTCCGATGACTCATATAGAATTTTAATTTGAACCATTTTGACCTCACAAAAAAATTAAAAACCGTTAAATATTTGGGTCAAAAATCGAGATTTCCAGTTTTTCCAAAATATAACCACTTTCCAGTGATTTTAGGTTTAGGTAAATATATTTCAAAAATAATAATTGAGATTTTAAAGTTTTGCTTATGAATCCGTTTTTCGATCCGACGTTTTGTTTTCGAGTTATTAGGTACCAAAGAGGGGCCTGTAAATGGCATATTTCGATCTACAAAAATTCAGAAGAATTATTTGCCATTTTATGATCCTCACCGGTTTCAGTAGAGTTCTGAAGCTCCGGATCCGGGTTGTAGAGAAATTGTTGGGGTTGTAGAGACCACCTCCAAAAATTTACATCGGTTTAATTCACTTTTGCGACCTGTGTCCGATTTCAACGGAAATCGCGGAAATTTCGACGTTGACCTTTAATAGCTCCGAAACGAAACATCCTGTATAACTGAGTTTTTTTAAAGAAGCTGCACTATTCCTCTTTCAACCCAAAAAATTCGATTGTTCTCCCTCTGACTTTTTTCCGAGAAAAACAAACCTGTTCGACTTTGGGTTAAACTTTACGTTAATATGTAGATTGACACTTATTTTTGCTGACCTCCTGACGTCAATATTCACTGAGGACAAATGGCTGCTTCTTAAATTGTAATAAATTATACCGAAAAGTAAACGTTTTTTGTAGCAAAAATTACCCTAGTGATCTTCGAAATAATATTTTTGGGTTTGTAATGACTTCCTTACACGATTTAAGCAATAAAAAAAATATGAGCATATTCCTTCTTGTGTCAAAATGATGGTGACATTTTTAAGCAAAGAATCCGAGGGGGACATTTTAGACTATTATTTTTAAGACATAATTGTCATGTCTCTACTTTTTGATAAAATAAACTAACATGCCATTTTTCTAAAATTGATGGTTTTATCTAAAAATTAAATACTAAATGGGACGCTCTTTACATCTGGTACTTTGAACTAAACAGTCTTAAGTAATCTTAATATTTTCATAAATATTTGTTAGCTACTCTTATTTAAAGTTACCGTTACTTCTTCTTCATCGTACAGACTTACTGAACTTGACCATTTTAGACCTGTAGATACGGAATTAATATATATTTTTTAATCAAACGGGTATAGATAATCTAGAGATTTCGGTTTTGAAAGACGACTGATTAACAGTTAAGGAAAAAATACAACATAGTAGAATTTGCCAGAAAATCATAGTTCTTGGAATTGGAACGTGCAAAGTCGGAATACTTTTGCGACGTTTCGTCTTCGGTTGCACGATGCATACTCAGAGATGTTCTCTCTAAGAACCACCAATTGGTACTCCGAAGAGACTACATATGTCCGGAAATGCTTGTTCTTTGGAGATGGTTAATATACGTACAATGACAAAGAAAATTATGTTTGTTGTTTATAAGTGTTTTAGGAGATATACAGTGTGTAACAAAAATATGGAAACCTCGAAATATCTTGCAAACCGTTCATTCCATTTTTATGAAATTTTGTACACTTAAGTACGAAATTATGCCCGATCGAATGCTGAGCTCCGCATTGTTGTCAAGTTTACCGTTTTCCTGAAATCGACAGGAACTTTGTTTTAATGGAACGCTCTATATTTTATCCGATTTTTGAATTCAGCTTGAAATTCTAAATATTTCTTATTGGGAACATTTAATCCAAAAGTTAACAGTGTATAGGAATTTTAAGGTAAAATACAATAAAATAACGATTTTTATCACCATTTTCTCAAAAACTGATAACTTTAGGATAAAATGTTCCCAATAATAAGTAATCAGAATTTTAAGCTGAATTCGAAAATCGAATAAAATATAGAGCGTCCCATTAAAAAAAAAGTTTCTGTCGATTTTAGGAAAACGGTAAACTTGACAATAATGCGGAGCTCACTATTGGATCGGGCATAATTTCTTACCTAAGTGTACAAAATTTCATAAAAATCGGATAAACGGTTTGCAAGATATTTCGAGGTTTCCATATTTTTGTTACACACTGTATGTACATCTTGGCCAAGGTGCGACAGGGTGTTCTACAAGTAGAGAAAAGCGAAATTTTGTTTCATTGTAGCCCGAAATAAAAAAAGTAAAATTCCATATAAAAACGAAATTGATCCTGCTACTTAATGCCAAAGAATAATAAGAGACTGTAGTTTTTAGGTTTTAAAAGTCGCGATGTTTGTCCAAAATTACGTCTCTACAGCCTTTAATATCCGTGCGACGTTCTGCAATCTGTCAGCAGAGACCAAGCAGGCCAGCAGACTTAAAAGAGTGACCTTACCTCGGCATGACCCTATATAATAACCGGTAGTCATTGAACTAGATAGTTACTATGATGTTATTAATTATAAAGATGTAATACGTTTGTAAAGAAGTAATTCGGATTATGAATGTCGACAATGCCTTTGCTGTTTGAAGAGTATTGATAAGCTACCATCCCCACTATTTTGTTTTCCTTTTAACCTTGATGTTGTTCAGTGATTTCCCTAAAAAATGACTTTCTGGTATGGGTGTGACATATACAGTGTATAACAAAAATATGGAAGTAGATTTAGTTAACACTTTCAATGCGGGCTGAAAAAGCAAGCAATACGTCTGGGCGGAGACTTCAGAAAACAAAAAACAAGAATATTATTGTGAAATACATCTAGTCTGAATTACTTTTATAGAGTAAAATCGTATTTTGATGTTTTCGCCTAATTTTTTTTGAGACGCGCATGAGCGCTTGCCGCATATTCTCGAGGAATATGTTTATTATTATATTTTATAACAAAAAAAATCATTATTTCAGATCAATCAAGTCTTTATTATATATTTTGTATAAAAACCTTAACACAAAAATAGAACGAACGGAAAAAAAAGCAATTTTCTAAACCATATCATAGCAAAATATTTATAACAGTGAATACAAAAATTTAACTGGTATTACTTTTTACATTTACATATTACAGGAATTCACGTAATTCGTCATCTGACAGCTTATTTTTATTCCTTACTACTATTTTACGCCTTTTTACACCTGATGGGCCTGCTTGATTTTCGTCCATCTCCAAAAAAAAAATTACAACGGCAAACTGAAAACGGAAAACAAAATCTGTAATTTCGAAACCCTTTCTACCGGCGGACCAACAAACGTGACGCTGCCTACACTGCGGGATTTATACTGAAGTATAGAAATTTCACGACACGAAAGCGCACATGTGCGTCCGCCGCACACAGCGGAGGGGGGCTTGGACGCGCAAGCGCGCTTTCCGCATTGAAAGTGTTAATGGATTTCTGTCAGGACATTTGTCATTAAAAATATATTACAAACTTCTTATTGCGTTCGCATTCTGTCCCCATAACCCGGTGTTATTAAAATTTCAATTCTTTGGGTTTCTATTAAATGAGTCATTTTTTAGAAGTAAACGAAACTGACAATGTCAGACATTTCAGGTAAACTTTCGTGTACAGGTATTTTAAGGTAAAATACAATAAAATAACGATTTTTAACCACCATTTTCTCAAAAACTGTTAACCTTTGGATAAAATCTTTCCAATAAGAAGTATTCAGAATTTTAAGCTGAATTCGAAAATCGAATAAAATATAGAGCGTTCCATTTAAAAAAAAGTTCCCGTCGATTTCAGGAAAACGGTAAACTTGACGACAATGCGGAACTCACCATTGCATTGGACGTAATTTCGTACCTAAGTGTAGAAAATTTTATAAACATCGAATGAACGGTTTGCAAGATATTACGAGGTTTCCATATTTTTGGTACACACTGTATAAATGACCTACGGGGATGGGATAATTAAGAAAACAACAAAATATTTGCTAAAAAAGGTTTTTATTTTTTTACATAGTCTCCGTGTAGCGCAATACATTTATTCCAGCGATGTTCAGGGGCCTTTATACCATCGTTATACGACGATTCGTCGAAATAGTCATTTGTGGCAGCAACAACAGTAGAGGGATATGATGCTCCCCGAGTCTCCGCATGCGCAGTAGGGTCGACCTTGAACGCCCAGGTGTGCTATTGTTATTTGGCCTTGATATGCGCAGGTGTTATTCCAAGGTCAAGGTCAAGAACTTGGCCTTGAACGCGAGCAGATGTTTCTTTGTTTGGTGATGACCAGGTGTACGATGCTTATTTCAAGGTTACATTTGCGGTGCATATTTTCAATGAATGCGAGCAGCTGTTTCTTTGTTTGGTGATGACCAGGTGTACGACGCTTATTTCAAGGTTACATTTGCTTGGCCTTGAACGCGAGCAGATGTTTCTTTGTTTGGTGATGACCAGGTGGACGACGCTTATTTCAAGGTTACATTTATGATGTTAGTTTACCTTGAGTTATTACTGGGGTGTAACATGTTTTGGTATGACGGTCGAGTGGGTTGGGTCTAAATGTGGATCGGTATATATGAGGGTAGGGGGGGTTAAATTTTAGTATAGAACATTGTGTTGAGTAAAACGGTTCAAGCAAGTTAATTTGAAAGTCATGGCGTACGTGTGTGAAAATTGTGGTAAATCATTTACTCGGAGTTATAATATGTTACGACATAAACGAGAATCGTGCGTAGCACGATTTGAAAATATGCATGGTGGAAAACAGCGAAAAGTTGACGATGGGGCATCAACATCCGAGGTGCGTACTTGCACTTGCTGCAATATAACCATACCAGCAAATCGAATGGCAGGTCATCAAAGAACAATACACCATAAAAGTAATGCATGTTCACCAATATCAGCTGGTGTTGAGCTAGTGTCCAGTGCTTTTAGAAATAGGATTGCCACATACCGTATATCAAGTGATAATGAACATACTGACTATTCATTATTTTTTGATGAAATTAAAGCAAGAGTGTTAGAGGTAGTAAGTGACCTAGTAAGAGTGCGTTGTGCTTTGAAAGTTAATATGGTGGTTGTTGGTCGGTATCTTTTACCAACACAAGATAATATGTACAGTGACAAGTCATTTAATACACGCAATGAAATTGTCACTTCAGGAAGCGATTTGGAAGAAATATATCAATCATTAGTGGAAGCCATGAAGACTCAATCGACTGAGTTTCAGGAAAAAGATTCAGGTATGTTATAAATTAACGACTAAAAATAAAATAAATACTTATGTCATTCTTTTTTGTTTTCGTAGGTTGGGCTCTGGAAAAAATTCTATACCTGGAAGTAAATGTCAACGAGTATAAACCTTTTGGTGGATCTTCATATATAAAGTTACCCCGATTCATCGAATTGAAAAAAGCCATCATCAATGTGTTTAATCAAGATGAGTGTTGTTTTGCGTGGTCAATCGTGTCTGCTTTGTGCCCCACCACTAGAATGGCATCACAGATTCAATCTTATCCACACTATTCAAGAGTGCTGAATTTTACAGGTATAGACTTTCCAGTAAAGTTGCGTGATATATCAAAATTTGAAGAAATGAATAATATTTCAGTTAACGTTTATGGTTTGCAAAAAAATTTCGAAAATAATATGTTAAAGTACGAAGTTGTCGGTCCATTAAGGTATTCGGGTAGAAAACTTAACAGACATGTCAACTTGTTGTTAATAACAAAGGATTGTAGTATTAAAGATGATGATGAACATATTTGTGATACGCGTTGTTCTAAAAGTCATTATTGTTGGATAAAAGACTTATCGAAATTATGTTCCAGTCAAATTACATCACGTAGAGATAAAATGTATTTTTGTGATGGTTGTTTGATATATTTTAGTTCACCATCATCTTTGATATCACACCAAAAAAATGACTGTAACCACAAATATTCATTAACACCATCACTAAATTTAAAAATAGATAAATTTGGAAGGAGTGTAAGTGAAAATATATTAAAATTTGACAACATAGAAAAGCAAATGCGTGTACCGTTTGTCGTTTACGCGGATTTTGAATCGGTGCTTAAACCACTGGATACAGTGGAACCGAATCCCACAAATTCTTACTTAGTCAAAAGCATCAAACATGAACCGTATTCTTTTGCGTATTTAATTAAGTGCTCCTTTGACGATTCGATTTCAAAATTTGAGCTCTACCGGGGAAACGACGCAGCCCAGGTTTTCGTTTCTCGACTTGAAAGTGATTTAAGATCTCTTTACAATACATACTTAAGAGATATAAAAGCAATGGAAACTTTAACGGCTGACCAAATAGCGGAGTTCAATAATGCCACAAAATGTGGTATATGTGAACGACCTTTTGAAAATAATAATTGTAAAGTAAAGGACCACTGTCACATAACTGGGAAAAAAAGACCTGGTGCTGCTCATTCGATTTGCAATTTAAATTATAAGTTACCCAATTTTATTCCAATTATATTTCATAACTTGAGCGGGTACGATTGCCACATGTTTATTAAAGAGTTGTGTCGTCACGGAGACAAGATCGATGTTTTAGCTCAAAGCAAGGAAAAGTATATTTCGTTTACGAAAAGTATTTACGTTCACGATTATGTCGATAATAAAAGTGGGACAATAAAGAAAAAATATTTGAAATTGCGGTTCATCGATAGTTTTAAATTTCTATCAACGTCACTGGAAAATTTGGGTAATGGATTAGCTGTGGGTAGTTTCAGGGAAACAGGAAAATATTTTTCTGATAATGAGCAGTTTAATTTAATGCGTAAAAAAGGTGTTTTTCCCTATAGTTTTGTCGATTCAATAGACAAAATGAACCATCCAACTTTACCCACAAAAAATCAGTTTTATGATAGTTTGTCAGAGGAGCACATTAGCGATGAAGATTATGATAGAGCTAAAAAGGTGTGGGACACATTTAATTGTAAGAATTTGGGGGACTATTCGGATTTATATTTGAAATCTGATGTTTTATTATTAACCGATGTTTTTGAACAGTTTCGCGATACTTGTTTAGAAACGTATAAACTGGATCCAGCACAGTACCATACCCTTCCAAGTTATTCGTTTGATTGTATGTTGCGTATTTCTAAGGTAGAGTTAGAGCTATTGACCGATATCGACACGGTTCATTTTTTCAAAAAAGGTATTCGAGGCGGTATAAGTCAGTGTTCAGAAAGGATGCACGCTGCCAACAACATATATGTACCAAACTACGATCCTAACGAGCCATCATCTTTCATTGTTTATCTTGATGCAACAAATCTGTACGGTCATAGTATGTCGCAAGCATTACCATTTGGCGGCTTTAGATGGTTATCAGAGCATGAAATTTTAAATTTAAATATTATGGATGTGGACGATAATGGTCCAGAAGGATACGTTTTGGAAGTTGACGTTCATTATCCGGATACGCTATATGATGATCATTCCGACTTACCCTTTTTAGTTGAAAATATTGTACCACCCACGGAATCGGCAAAATTTTCAAAGTTAATTCCGAATTTAAACGATAAAAAGAAATACATCATTCATTACCGAACATTAAAACAAGCAATCAATAACGGCCTAATGGTAATGCAAACACACAGAATTTTAAAATTTAATCAATCCCCCTGGTTAAAGACATATATCGACTTAAATACAGATTTGCGCAATAGGGCAACAACAAAGTTTGGTAAAGACACTTTTAAATTAATCATTAATGCTGTTTTCGGCAAGACCATGGAAAATGTGGAGAATCGTAATGATATAAAACTAGTCACCCGATGGGAAAATGACAGGAATAAAATTGGGGCACGAGCATTAATTTCTCGTCCTTATTTTAAAAGTTCAACGGTTTTTAATAAAGAATTCGTTGCCATTCATATGGATCGATTAAAGGTAACTTATAATAAACCAATTTATATCGGATTTTCCATACTGGACATGTCGAAAACAGTAATTTATGATTTTTTCTACTCATTCATTAAAGCAAAATTTGGCAAAAATGCTTCTTTACTGTATACCGACACAGATTCGTTAATATTAAAAGTTTACACCGAAAATTTTTATCGTATAATTGCAGAAAATCCGGATAAATTCGATACATCCAATTATACCGAAGGAAATATTTTTAACATAAAAAAAAGTCAGTCAGTAGTAGGTAGAATGAAGGATGAATTTCCAGGTGATCCAATAATAAGTTTTTATGGTACCGGAGCCAAAGCTTATTACATAAACTCAATCAGTAGCGAAATTAAAAAAGCGAAAGGTATAAAAAAACGTGTAATTGAAAAACAGCTTCACCTGGAAGATTATCGGAATATCGTAGAACGTGGTGGTCAGATATTTCGAAAAATGAAAACCTTTCGAAGTTATAAACACGACGTTTATACCGAAATAATTAATAAAGTTGCTTTATGTCACCACGACGATAAACGTTATATTATACCATCAACAACAAAAACTCTACCTTGGGGGCACCCAGACATAAAGTTTTACGAAACAAACCCTGAAGATAACCTAAATATGTTAATACAAGCTATGCAAAGTTTTTTACCCGAAAATATTAGTTATAATTAGAAAAATGTTGGAAAGTCTATGTTTTAGAAAAATAAAAAAATATTAACTCCAATGTCACGTAGTTTTATTAACCACTATAGTAATAGCAATAGTTGAAATTTTATAACGCAGGATAGGAAAATACATAGATAATTGTTTCAATAATATCTTGTTTTATTTTACAATATAGTAATAAAGTTACAAAAATAAAAATTAATTAATGTCTGGCTTGTAAACTTCTCGTAGCATCCATTGTCTTCTCAACATATCAGATCTGCTAATCGGCCCTCGTCGACACATCAGCGTTCCACAGTAATGACACTTAACAATCCTTACTCTCAACAATTCAATGTAACTGTAAGATTGCATGTGGTCAGTCCAAATATATACTTCTCTTTTACAATTATAGCAAACAGCAGAAATTATTATTTGTGCTCCCGAAAAAGTCTCAGCTGGACGACTGTTATCTTGATCTGCGGGCAACATTATAGTTTCTGATAATAGGCATCGAAGGAAAGAGAGTGTCTATAAATATGGGTTGTCTGGGTCATATAACCTTGAGAGCACAAACAATAACAGAAGTAAGGACACACGATTACCTTGAAAATATGTCCTTGAATCGCTGTTTAGCCGTAGAACGCAACCTTGTAAGTTGAATTAACTTGTTTGGCCTCTAAAGCATCAACCGTCAGATAGGGTGGGGGAGTTTATGGTGGGGTGATAAGTATAAATTTGGTTTGCTAGGCAGAGCATTTCATAGTTCGCTAGAACAGTTCGCCAAGTAAATACATTCGTCAGTTAAGTGCAGTGAGTTAGTTAGAAAAATGAATTCCGGTAGTGAGTCGTTGTTAAATGCGTTTAACTTGGATGGAAGTATCCAAGCAGAGTTGATGGGGCAGGACGTTATTGACCTGCTGACCCCGGGTGTGTTTGACGAGTGGCACAATGACGACGTGCTAAACACTGCGTTTGTGGAAGAAGAGAATGTGGGTGAAAAAAAAGTATCTTCGGCGGTTGATTACGTCAACAACTGGACGGAGAAGGACGGCGGGCGCATCAATATCATAAGTGATGTGGTGGTAAAGAAGGCGAGGCGGCAACCCACTACGAAGTTGGAAAAGCTGCTGAAATTGCCAAAGACAGCCGGCAACAATAAAAGTCAATTTTATGCAGCTATGGAGGGTGAACAGAAGAAGAAGAAGAAATTCGTGTTCAAGCGACCAACAGTGCCAGTTCAATACCCCGATTTTTTGGAGACGTCACAACCACCGAAGCCTCTGTCACCGGTCGTCATCATTAATGAAGGCCCAAACTCGACAACGCCCGAGCCGCCGAAGTCCATGCCTCCGATTGTGTTGGTGGCCGACGCTGACGAAAAATCGCCGATCGCGAGTGCGCCGATATCGCCAATAGTTGGGCGTGGAATGTGCCGCAAACCATTAAAGAAGCGGTGCAAGCGGCTATTCGAGGCGGTTAGTCAACCCCGTCAACCTGCTGCTGCTTCTTCTGCAGAAGTGCCGATACCGGACTGGATGGAAGAGTTTTCTCCAAGCCAGAAGTGTGCCTTCTCCGTGGCTTTTAGTGCGAGGCAAAAACTAGTTGATGAACTAAAAAAGAACGATAGTGATGTGGCGCAATACGAGAGACAGATTAAGGAACTGCAGGCGAAAATTGAACAGTGTAAAAGTGAAGGGGAAGTGTGTAGAAAAAGACTTAAGTTATTGGACAATTTTCCATATAATTAATTTTAGAATTTTATTGTAAATATAGAGTTAAGTTATTTTTGTAATAGTGTTGTATATATAAGTAAAATAAAATGTTTTTGTATATATGATAATAAAAAGTTAAATGAAACAATATTTTTTATTTCTAAAATAAGTATGCGAAAGTTACACAAAATAAAATAAAAATGCAAAATAGAAAAAAGAATAGACGAAAAAATGTAGGGCCGTAACTTTAGGTGTGTAATCATTAGATGCACACAACTTAAGTATGCGATAAAGTGTTATGTCTGTGAAGAGAGGCTACCCGTTACAATGCCTGAGAACATGCATCTTATTTGTAATAAAATGTGAATTTTACTGCAAGTAAGATAATAGACCAAACTCTCGGCATTTTCGTCGAGAACTTACTAGAAATTTAGCTAGTTCTAACGTATGGTAAGAACGTACATGTCTTTATAGAGTAACACAATATTTTCCAAAAGAAATTAATTCTTGAGAAATATCATGTTACTTGGGATGTGACATGAATCAACTACAAACTACGATCAAATATTTTGTAGCCCTGAAAAGGGCTGATTTTGTCGGGGTAGGTCGGGGAGGGCATTGTTCCGGGATCAGTTGGTGGAATCAGCTGGACCATCATCATCCTGATGGTCCGTGATCCACCAAGTGGATGAATCGGCCGGACCGTCATGACCTTCCGGCGGCGGTGGTGGCACCCAATCAGTGCTGGAGTCTGGCTCCATGTCTTCAGCCGACAACTCCCCATTTTGCCAATCCATGTTTGGCAATTCCAGACCCACATCTGCTTCTTCGACCGCCCGCTCATCTTCCCAGGCATTAAACATATCTTCTGCCTCGATGTCTAGAAGTCGTTCGATGTCCAAGAGTAGGTCATCCATATCGACATCATTCATGTCAACGGTATCATCGCTAAAAACCGATGAACCGCGACTCAATGGTCTTTCGAAATCCATAGTTATATCTTCGTACTTTAAGATTTAAAAATGAAGTGATTCTGTGACCCGGTCGTAACCGTTTAAATAGAGATAATCTACCCCCTCCACCACTCCATCCCCACCTTTCCACCGCCAACAAACTAGAGTTTATTATACAAATGCCCTCCATCCAAAAATGATACTGGCGGACTTCACTGTCGAAAACTGCTTTTAGTTCTCAAAAATGGTGTAATTGTGTTGTGGAAATGTGACCGACAAAGAAACTTATGCTCGATCCGTCTGGACTTACATAATTTCTATCTAATGTCACAGATGCCGTGGCATTAGATAAATACAAGTAAGATCAAAATATCCTGTACAGATGCCGTGGCATTAGATAAATACAAGTAAGATCAAAATATCCTGTCATCCTGAAAAGGACGGATTTTGCAAGGAAAATTATAGTCGATCCGACTGGACTTATATAATTTTCTACCTAACACCACATGTACTATGGCATTAGGTAACTAAAACTACGATGAAACATTCTGTGGCCCTGAAAAGGACCGTTTTTCAAGGGATAAAATCTTATTTGTAATCAGGCTCGATTACAAATAAGGCACGCACTCTTATGTTGTAGAGTACCAAGAGCTACTCCACAACCTTTACAGTTCGGTATGTGCGCGCGACTACCGAAATCTTGGGTTACATGACCACTGAAGAATTGGTCACCAGCCGACTTGTTTTCCAAGTCGGCATAGCAGCCAATACACCAGCCGTCATCACCCACCTTCACCAGGTTTAAGGTCTTGCACACCCGGCGGGATCGGACGGGGAAAACTTTCCTCTGTCTAAGTGCCCAATTATCCAAATTCCTAGGAGTATCATCGCTTAAGTATCCATCATCATCTGATGATGCCATGTTGAGATGAGCGAATGTAATGAAGTAAGCAGTCGACTCGAGCTGCTTTTAAAGACCTCAGCTTCCCCCACCCTTGCTAAAAATACAGGAGGGGATGATGGTGCGATTCTATGACGACTACCAAGATATGATAGAACCCTTAGGAGATGACAAACTTAAACGCTGAAGGGTGTTTTACGTGCAAAGATATAAGAAAAAGAAATATATAAAATTCAGTTTTGGAAGGTCTAAAATTGCACCAAAGACCCCCAAAGACCCCCAAAAACCTCGAAAAATCCCGGGGTGGCCACTTCGTGCCCCCCCGGGCCCCCCCCAGATCGGGGGCTCCGCCCCCAAACCCCCGCCAGGGGCTACCGCCCCTGGACCCCGTTTGGCTTTTGCGCAACGGAGGCGGGCCAGCGGGTGGGCGGTGGGGGCGGCCGGGGGGGCGGGGGCGGCGCGGACAACAACCAAACGGGGTCCAGGGGCGGTAGCCCCTGGCGGGGGTTTGGGGGCCTCGCCCCCGAACCCCGGAATAACAGTCAAATTGTACAATTCACATTAGTTTGGACCTGACTATCTTTTCATAGTTCCCTGTTTTCCCTAAAATACATACCTACTCCCTAGGTCTTTTTTTGACCGACCTCTTATTACTTTTAATGACTCAAATCACTCGGGTCTTATTTAAAAACGATTATGCCACCCATCCCTCATGCCTTCGCCCTATTCCCCACAGCTTCCCTATACTACCCCTTTGAATTAATTAGAAATCTGAAAAATGTCTTTTTCAATTTTTCCAAATTAAATATTGAAAAGTCATTTCCAATCACAAAAAGTTTACTCTAAAATATTTTCCTATAACTTTTTTCGATCTGAGCTACACTTCTCCCGTTATTCATGAGCAAACCCAATCAAACCCCATAATTCTTGAAATTTTGATTAGTCTGATCATTTTGATCATAAAAAGTTTTATGTCAAATGTTCTGAAATGTCCTTGAACTATCAAATAATAATAATAATATTAATAACAAAATTCTTATTATTTGTATTGGCTAAACAAACCCAAGCAAACCTGAGCAAACCCACAAGTTATGTGCTTGTTGTCATTGCTTTGATCCGAAATAAAAATATTTTTGTTATATAAGGGTTAATGTGGTTGCTTTTTTTGTTAAAAATATACAAAAATAAAAATCTTAGTGGGTCGACAAATATCGATTTTTAGTTCCAAAAATATACGTCTCGGAAATAACTAAATGGATACAATTTTTAAGTTAGAAAAATAACAATTTTAACGGATCTTGGACCTTTAACTTAAAATAAGTTTTAGACACTTCTAGGTAAATTATCGAAAAGAGTTATGCAAAAATGCCAACGTCTATTTTTAAACGTCCTGAAAATGTCATCCTTGGTCATCTTTGCATTTTTCACCGATTCAGTGTCAAACACAAAGTGACTAAGAATATCTAAACTACGATCAAATCTTTTGTGGCCCTGAAAAGGGCCGTTTTCACGGTGGGTTGGAGAGGGAAACCTAGAGTGGTTGTTCCCCTCTCGCGATCTGCACCGATCGCGGTGCAGCTCGCCGTCTTCGCACCTCCAGCCGAGTGCTGCGACGGCTCCGGCGACGCTCCGTGAGCTCTTCTAACAGAGCCGCCCTTTCTTCAGGACCCAGCAGCATCTGTGGTCCTTCCACCACTTCCACGGGCTCTGTTGGAGCCGGCTCCGGTGGTGGTTGCGGTCTTGGGATCGGCTGTACGATAGCCGTTGGCTTATTCGCGTTTTTTAAACGCCAAGCCTCCCAAAACTCGCTTATTTTGGACTCCCTTGTCGTCCTTAACATCAGCCTGTCCCACTTCATGGCTGGTTGAGAAATGAAAATTGTGATGGCTGCTCCCGCTTTTAAAAGCATTTAGGATGGTGGGGGGTGAGAGTGGGGGTGAGAGTGGGGCTAAACAGTTGTAACATATCCTTTCAGAGTAACAAAATATTTCCTATAGAATAGATTTCTTGTTCGAAATATTTTGTTACACTGAAAGGATACGTCTGTTTTTGTCATACTTAAGAGCAGGTTTGCCAACGTTCTATGTGAAACGACACAAATTCAGATGTATCTTTTTGAGCGTATCAACCCAGAGTGAATTTATTGTTTAAAATATGTTTCTTGATAGAAAGTTATGTCACTTTGAATAACTAGAGGCATATGCGTTCTTATCATACATAAAAACTACAAGCTAAATCTTGCAAATGCTCTTTCTCTCGCCATCTATGTATGATTTAAACACATAATGCATCTCTCACCCAAACTAACACAATTTTTCCTTCGAGAAATATCTTCCTTAGGAAACATAGTGTTTAACTACAAACTACGATCAAATATTCTGTAGTCCTGAAAAGGACTGATTTTGTCAGGGGACAGGCAGGGTTGTCGTATGAGGAGCTTTATTTGTAATAGAATTTACATTCTATTGCAAATAAGGCAAGACTGCTGATGAACGACGGTAAACAGTCTCTCCCTACACAAAGCACACCTCGAGTGGTTCCGCCTTTGATCACCTCGCGAACCCACTGTAAAATGGGTTGTGACGAAATGAACATCCATAATCGCAGCTCCAAATCCTCTCGTGTAGCAGTTCATACACAAATCTCTAGACCCCCATGAGACGTAGGATTGCATGATGCAATACCTAGGTCTAAGCCTACGCGGTCTGCGTACGAGCCTATGTTGCACATTTGGTGCGACTGCCTGCTCGTCGTCACTAGAATAACCATTATCCGAGCTTGACGACATTGTGGCTTCGAGTGAATTTAATTTTCTAAATCCCGTCTTATATACTTTCTTTTCCCCACCCCTCTCCTAAATTTCTCTCTATTTTTCGCCTCATAACCTTATTTACCAAAGCCCCACATTTGAAGTATTAAAATAAGGCAATAGTAAAAATAAAACGCAAATATGTCCTTTATAAGTTTATTTTAAATATGTAA
The DNA here is from genome assembly GCA_963971165.1 of Philopedon plagiatum. Lineage (NCBI taxonomy): Eukaryota > Metazoa > Arthropoda > Insecta > Coleoptera > Curculionidae > Philopedon > Philopedon plagiatum. Next base: position 16,765,649 of record OZ020193.1, on the reverse strand, counting down.
AAATATATAATTTGGAGAATTACATAACTTCAAACTAATGTATTGATTTGTTAGTAACAGAACCATTAAGTATATTGTAGCTAAAAAATGCATCGTGAATAACTAACGCGTACACTTTAATGTCTTTAGGAAATTTACTTTTGCGTGTTTCAAACTCCAATTTCACGTCCACTGTGGACGTCCTCACGGCTTCTGGTTGGTGACTGCAATCGATTACGAATAACGGATTTTTCAGATAGTCGGCAAAACTCATCATAGGATCGCTCAGTTCTCGCTGGTAGTAGCTAGCTTGAAAATTCTCATAATTATAATAGGCTGCGGCATACAGTTTCTTTGAAAAATCTAAATTCCATCTTTCGTACGGAAATACGGCAGAGTTCAGATAGAGCCTAATATCACTTATATCGGCCGTTGTAAATTGTGTGCTATCTTTTGCTCTGTTGTCGGACGAGCTAGTTGGTTGAAAACCGATAATCAAATATCTCGGTTTTTCGAGACTCGTGCTAGTTCTTAAGGCCCAAACGTCTGACGATGTTTCTCTCAAAGAAGGTAGCTCGTAAAGATCCCATTTACGGTAAGCCATTGGAACGTTTGCGTTACTGCCACCTTTATTCATGCGTGATAATATCTTTAACTTCTGTCGATCGTCTGGAATAATGTGACGAATTTTCCATTCAATTTTTTCAATTGAAATGTCTGCATCTACTTCGCCGATATAGCAATTGTTGAAAGTGCGGGCGATAATTAAAATCAACTCTTGCTTGACGTTAAAAATACCCTTTGAATAATCCTCTGCGAAACCCATGAGATATTTTAGAGGAAGCTTGCCGGAGAACATGTTACTTGTGGAATCTAGTATCCCTTGATTTGCTTCGTCTAGACCCCATCCGCATGCCATGAGAGCTCTATTTTGTGCGGCACCCAATGACACCATAGTTTTCATCGTTGTGGTAATTCCGGGTTTCCGAACGACGGCAACTTGCTCCCCTCCCATTTCATAACGACATTCGTCGAATAGAAAGGCGATGGCATTATTTGATAGATAACATTTTTTACTAACATCTTTGGGTTTAAATGTTCCTTCGATGTAAATGTAACTATCCGATATATCCAAAATGATATCTTGAAAGTGTACAGGTATACGAATTTCATCGGAATTGCGGAATGTTGGAGAACCGTAAGGTTTATATGTGTGTTCTTGAAAACTAATAATGGAGTTATCAAAAATGGGTTCGGTAAAAACTTCGATTTTGTCACTGCTAGCGGCCATCATTTTCTAATTTTTCTCACTTTCAAACCGATCGATTGTAGAAATTTGCAATCTTTCGCGGAGAGCTGGCGATTGCTGTGCGGATGTGTTTTCGATCGTCCGTCTGACTTGCGAATGAACCTTGACTGTGTTGTCTGCTTACTTTTATGTCGTTTAACTGAATCTTGAATTGTTGACAGCTTATGCAGTTGACGGTTAAAGCAAAAACCCATTATACGATTTTTTTCAACTCTAGTTTAACTATTATTTTCTCACCTCGAAAATCGATCAAATCACCGCTATCGTCCAAGATGCGTAGAGTAATGTTGTCGATAAACTGACGACCATCCGGCATTATCGGCATATAAATATTATTTTGCGGTTCTTTAGAGATTTTGTAACCGGGTTCGACGTCAATATCAAATTCAAATAACGTATGACTTTCCAAAGAATTCAGGTATGCTCCGGAAATTATATTACAATCCACACGTACGATGCGCACTTTCATTATGTCCACGATGGTACTTGATTCGTGTCGTTGTCCACCTTGCAGCAGCACAGAGCCAAATCCGAGCACTTTGCCGATACTATTGCTACCTCGAAAATCGATGCTATATTTTGACTTTAGCTCACATTTTAACGTATTATTATTGGCTGTTAATGAAAATAAATCGGTACCAACTTCATTGCATGACTCTTTTAAAGCGGTGTACATGGCTTTTGCTATTTCATTAATTTCGTAAGCTCCTGGTGGAATCCTTACATACTTTGGTATCGCTGTTTTCAAATGGCTGAATGAATTATTGCTTTCGTCGATATTAAAAATCGAATTATATGTGTAAAATCCCAGCAGTGCAACTCCATATTTGTCTGTTGTATTTAACTCGATGGGTGGGTAAAAATCCGCACTTAAGACACTTGTATGTCCTGTTAGAGTGAATGTGTAAGACATGACTGACCACGAAACTATTTGTGTAGCTATTTTATTGCTGTTTGCAACAGTTAAATGGATTTAAGCTGAAGCGTTGCTTTATTCCTTTGGACGTTTTTAAACTGTTTTCTGCCTTTATATTCACATCGTTAATTTTGCAATAACAACAAAATATTTTTTTTGGTATCGGTCCATCGCCCTCGTCCGAATCTGAATTATTGCTATTATAATGTTCGAAACAGTATTGATATTTCAATATATCGACGTCACTTTTTAGGTGATTAGGTAACCTATCCCAAACTAGTGCTATTTCATTTGGAGCTAATGCGATCAACACTTCTTTGGGCGTATTTTCTAACTGTTCGGCAGTCATTTTTTGTAATCCTCCGACTTCACGATATGCTTTAAGTGATAGCAACATTTTGGTGTAGTTGTCACGTTCCATTTGGGGTGTCAAAGACATACTTTTTACGATTGTAAAAGAAACTTCAAACACAAATGTCCACACCAGACTGTTCCGAATTCTTGTTGACGGTCGTATGTATAGTAAATTTTCTTCGTCGCTTCGGAACCCATCTGCAGATATCGTACCAATTCCATAGGTGGGGGTAAATCACCGAAACTATCGTAGTATGTTACATCAGAATTGCTTTTTCTATATGCTACCCAATGAGTCCCTACACCCGACATACTATCCAAATTTATAATGGCGGCCTCATAACGTTTGGGACCGCGTACAGGTAATGAATCTCTCATATATACGCCTCGAAAGTGTGGTATTTTCATTTTTAAGGCGTACTTTTCTATATCAATATTGGATAGTGGTCTTTGAGGTAGGGATTCTATTAGTTTTTTGATTTCTTATTTTTGCCGTTGTTTATATATAATCCCAAACCTGTGCGATATGGTTTCAAGTATAATCCATTTCCTCTTGAACTTAGATGTAAGCCGGTACCTATTTTTTCTGCAGTCGACTTTTTTACTGCTTTTACGGCACGCACGATGCCTGCTGCACCACCTGCTAATGAACCTAAGGCCGATAGTCCTGCAAATATTGGTATTAACGGTAATATCCCCCCAGTCTTCGGAATTGGAATGATTCTAGGCGTGCGAATTTTTCGTTTGCCACCGGCTATTCTTAGGGATTTACGTGCAGCTACTGCAGCTATTTTCGATGCTTTCATGATATTTTTCTCGACAAGTTTTTTCCCACCAGCTTTTAACAATTCTGATCGAACGGGTCGTCTAATAGATGATCCAAAAGCTACTTTGTGTAGTCGCTTATGTTTACCAACGCCTTTACCTTTAGTGTGGCGGCGGCGGCGCTGGAAGCGACGTTTACCTCTAGTGGATGCTTTTCTCGATTTTGATGATGATGATACACCCATACCAAAACGTTGTTTCGCTTTCATAATGTTGGTTACCAACCAAGCTGCAGCTTTTTCACCAGCGCTAGAGTCTTTAGATTTTACTCTTTTCCACGCGCTTTGCTCGAGTTCCTGATCTGCTTGGTGGCGAGCACTTAAATTTTCACTATTACGCAAATAGGCTAAATCGTGTTTTTTGCATGCGACATCCAAAGAATTAATTCCTTGATCTCCTCTTGCCACACGTTTTACTACTTTCGTCCCGGGCCCGCAATACTGATAGCCGGGAATGTGTAACTCAAACGGTAGCCTATTAATTACTGAATTAACAATACCGCTTCCAGTCTTACTTGATAAACGAGACCGTCTACTTCGTCTGACGAGCGACATCTGAATGATAGTTTACGTGAAAGTTCAGTATAAAATATAGATTTTGTTAAGATGCGTGTCGTCAATCTTAAACAAAAACTTCCCGTCGATAATCTCGATGTAAAGGTCGGATCTGGACTAGAACAAAAATTATTTAAAAGACATGGTCCTTTGCTACCGTCATCTATTCGTGGATTATTAATAGGACCTTCAAACTGTGGAAAAACAAATGTTATGATTTCGCTGCTTACTCACCCCTCGGGACTGCGTTTCGAAAATGTTTATATCTACTCAAAGTCGCTCTATCAACCGAAATATGAATATTTAAAGAAAATTTTATCACCAATCAAAGGTCTTGGCTACTACGCTTTTAGCGACGCAAATAACATTGTGGAACCGTCAGATGCTAAACCTAATTCAATATTTATTTTTGATGACGTTATGTGTGAGAAGCAGGACGTTATAAGATCGTATTTTAGCATGGGACGTCACAAAAATGTGGATGCCTTTTACTTGGCGCAAACGTATTCTCGTGTTCCTAAGCAGCTCGTCCGGGATAATGCCAACTTCATTATTATGTTTAAACAAGATGAGATGAATATGAAACATATATTTTCCGATCACGTTTCACCCGACCTGACGTTTACACAATTTCAAGAGATGTGTGCTAAATGTTGGGATAATAAATATGGTTTTTTAGTTATTGACAAGGACAGTGATGTAAATTCGGGCAGATACCGCAAGGGATTCGATAGTTATATATTCCTATAATAATAACTTGGATAATCATTTCATCGTTGGACGGTGCTTTGAAAGCATCATGAATGAAGAAATCGAATTAAAACGAAAGCTACTGGAAACTACAAATGCGGTTAGAAAAAAATTTAAACAAATTAAAGCAGCTAAAGTGCAGAATGAACATGATTTGGAAAAGTTTTATGAACCAGTTTCTAAACCACTAGAATCTATATCTAAAGCCGTAAAGCAGCAGCAGCAACAGTACGCAACTAAAAAATCAAGTACTACGACTAAACCACAAAGTCGGAGTAGCAGCAGCAGCTCGGTGGGAATGGCGAAAATGTTTGAAGAACATCCAACAGAAGCGGATTTTGAAACATCTACACCGATTTCGCAAAAAACACAAATTCCTACACCAAAACGTGGAAATCGTGAGTCACTGTTCGAAACCCCTTCCCCATCAACGATAACATCATCTTACACATCACCACACACATCAAGTGGTAGCAGTTCAGCCGCAAAAACTATTCAAGATTATTTAAATGGATTAAAATTCGAACCGTCCCGTTATGATACCGTGTATGGTGTACGCTTTGGTAAAAAAGACAATAAATCAACAAAATATATTGGCAACTTGGTGGTTCGTTTTCTAACAAACGGAAAGATGGTGTTATACAAGAACAAAACAAACATTGCTGAATTCGATGGAACGGCTGAGCTTTACGATTTGATTTTTCTAAAAAATCCAGCATGCTTAGATAATGAAGACGAAATTAGTCTAGATGTACTTCGAAAATACCAAACCATTTTGAAATTGACGGATGCGGCCTACGACGGTTATGACAAGAAACGTGGTTTAAGGGAAACCCGATGGAGAAAATATTTACGAATCATAAAACCGCTAATTATGGGAACCAAACTGGGTGGTGGTGGTGTAGGAAGAAAAAAAGGCGACAACAAAATCCAACTACCAGCAAAAAAGCGCCTATCGTCGAAATCATCTGAATATGTTTATTGGAATAAACCTAAGGAGTTAGTGGATAGATTACGATTATTGTGGGGGTCAAAAGTAGCTGGACATACCGGACATGATAATGAGATTATGTCAATTATGGAAGAGCTTCGAGAAGAAGGAATAATATATTAAGTTTTGCACGTAGTTGCCATCCTCAGTGTCTGATAAGACGTGGAACCTTATAATATGGATCCTAGCCGAGAAAAAATTAAAGTCGTAAATGAATTACATAGGACAGCAAGGAAAAATTTTGTTAGAAGACGTACAGTCATAAAAGGATATCGAGATTTGTGGCAAATTGATTTGGCGGAAATGCAGCAATATGCTACTGACAATGATGGTTACCGTTACATTGTTGTATGTATAAACTGTTACTCCAAATTCGTGTACACCAAAGCAGTTAAGAATAAGACCGGTGTTGAAGTTACGAATGCCATGAAAAGCATCATTGAAGAAGCATCATATGCACCAAACAATTTACAGAGTGATCAAGGAAAGGAATTTTATAATAGCACCTTTCAAGCCCTCATGAAAAAATATAATATAAACCATTATTCCACATATAGCACGAAAAAAGCGGCAATTGTTGAGCGTGTTATAAGAACTTTGAAAAATAAGTTATATAAACAATTCTCGGCTAGAGGTTCTTACAGATGGTTACAAATATTACCAGCTATAACGAAGACCTATAATAACACTAAACACCGCACCATTGGAATGAAGCCTAACAGTGTAAAAGAGGATACCCCTATTAAAGCATATGACTATTTGAAAATTGCTCCGAAGAAAAAAAAATTTCATTTGGGTGACGTTGTTCGCATTAGCAAGTACAAAGGTGTATTTGACAAAGGATATACGCCTTCCTGGTCCACGGAACTGTTTGAAATAGCAAAAGTTAATATTACAAATCCACCCACCTACTTGCTGCAATCATTGGAAGGTCAACCTATTAAAGGATGTTTTTACGAAGCAGAACTGCAAAAGACAGCTAGCCCTGGTGTTTATTTAGTTGAGAAAATTCTTAGAAAACGCAAGAACAATCAAAACGATCAATTGTTTGTAAAATGGTTAGGTTTTCCAAATCAATTTAATTCTTGGATAGACAAATCAGATATTGTATAAATATTATCAAATAGGTTTTACGTTACGTATGTATGCATTATAAATAATAAAAATAAATATTGCTTTTCATAATTATTCGTTTTATTTTCAATTTAACAGTATAATTATGTTTTTAAATAGAACTTTATCTAGGTTGGTTTCCATTTTGGTTTTTTTGGATCCTTTATCTTCGTTGTAGTATACCGTGCAGCATGTGAGTGAATTTGATACATTTTTTCCTTAAGGTACGTAATTTTGGTCTCATCATCTTCAAACATTTTTTGAAAAACCGGTACTAGCACATTACTAAGTATGGTATTTATCTGCGAACCAAGTTGATGAACTTCCGTAAGGACATATTCTTTGGTAGCAGCATCATTATCATTTATCGGTTGGGCAACATTCCTTAATAATTTTCCCTCTATATCAAAATGTCCATCTGAAGTAAGTTTAAATCCGATTCCGGGCAACCCTCGCGATAAGTTGTTACAAACAGGAGTTTTCTGTCGACCAAATTTATCAATTGTGTTGTTAACACGACCCATTTTAAAGTAAAACTAATTCACTCTCTTTATGTTCAGCCTATATATAAATGACATAACTAATAAAAATTCATTTTACAATACACCATGAAGCAAGTAAGATTTGACGAAGAAAGAAATATTATCCACCGTATGTCTGTTTGGTGTTTTGCATATAGACAAGCCAGACAAAGTAATTTTCAGCAACTAATACTTGATAGATATCGTTTTCAAAGGAGAATTGGAAAAATGGATGTAATGCTAGCGAGGATTTTAGAACGGAACCACAGAAATAATATATATCAAGAGCGATTTGTTAATTCAAATGTATGGTGAATAATAAACATATTTAGTACAAAAAGATTTTTATTAAGATTTAAATAATACATACACACTATCATTAGAAAAACGCACTTTTTCACATAAATTTAAAATTACATGACTATCATAAGAAACTTTTACACTATATCTAAATTGTCTCTATTTTTCGGAATTACCAGCGCTGCCCTTCTTGGTCGAATTCCATGGTCTCACTATTATTACGTTCTGATGAACCTCCTCCCCCTACTCCTCCTCCTCCTCCTTCTAAGAAAACAGGACTTTGCGGTGATTCGTTAATTATTTCGAGATCTTCAAAATTGCTTGAAGAAGTCCAGCGCTGCCCTTCTTGACTGAATTCCGGCGTATCGTGATTATTATGTTCTGATGAACCTCCCACTGAGACAGCGAGACTTTGCAGAGATTCACTAGAATTTTCACGAGATATTTGTTGCGGTGATTTCATCCCATGTTTCTTATGGTACTCATTTTGACACCATTCACAGAAACCCATTATTCCACTAATAAATTCCCAATTTTCGCAATTGGCACACATCTGACGACCGTTTACAGAGAATGGGCGAACAACTGCAATTTGACGTTCACTTTTTGGTGACTGCATTTTGAGAAAATAAATTACTATGTAGTATTCTGGAAGTACTGAAATGCAGACTGAAACAAGAAAGTTTTGTGCCTCTATTTGTATCTGTTAGGTGACCTTCAAACCCCTCCACTCTCATATCCCATGTAAAATCGAGGTCACCATACACAGAATAGACTTGTTTCTTTATCTACATGCGCGTAATACGTATACGCTGAATAGCTTTTTCTTGATTCAACAATTTTGAATCGATTTCCTTAAGTCTTTTTGTAACAGATTGCAAAAAATCTTCATTCGCCTCTTCAGCAAGCTTTTTATTCATTTCATTAAGTTCTTTTCTAACATATTCCAAAACATCATTATTCACTAATTCACTAAGTTTTTTAATAATTTCACGCCTTTGTTCAAGAACATATTCCTGATTAGCGGCATCCCCAGGATTCTTTGGTGGTGCTACATTAGTTAAAGATTTCCCTTGTATATCATATTGACCATCATCGGTCAATCTAAATCCAACTCCTGGTTGTCCAACAAGAACAATGTGATTTTGGTCATTAAATTTTTGGCGCCCAAATTTATCAATTGTGTTGTTAACACGACCCATTTTTAGCTTAAACTGATGTGATTTTTGTGAAGGTTGCCTATTTATAAAAAATTAAACAATAATTTAGGTACATAATCATTTATTTAACATCTCATGTTATTATATTATACAATGAATTAAAGATTTTCTTCATCTTCTTGAACACACTCCATTTCGTCATCGCTAACAGTAGCCAATGCTTTACTATCAACTTCATTGGTGACTGCTTTATTTCCAAGGTCATCAAGAATAGTGGTATCATCTGCGGGAGCCAAACCATATTTTGTAGCTAATTCATCGGGTAAATGGGGCACTTCGAATAGGTAGCTTCCCAATTCTTCATTTATCATTCCAGCGCAAAATTCGTCCAGATCAATGGTTCCATATAGGTATTTCTCGCAAGTATGTGCTCCAGCCGTGAAATTTACGGCGTCTTTCATATACTTCCTATACTGACTTTCACTAAAACCCACATCGGATTTACCATAATTTGCAAAGTGTACTATTTCTTCAGCCAGCTCTCTTAATTTACATGATAACCAATTAATGTACATATCTCGATTTTCAATGACAGTAGGGCAGTCACACATCTTAAATAGAAAATAATGGATATGTGATTGTGTGTGACTGTGTGTTTTTCGATATATACTTAACAAGAACTATTTTATTACATTTTAAATCAACATTAAAATAGCCTAATCAACAATATACTACAAACAACCAAAATTTAACAACGCTCTAGTATTACCTCCAGAGAATACATGTGAGCTTTGCCCCAAATAAGTTAAGGTGTACTGATCACCGGAGTTATTCATCATTTCAATAGTATCCTCTGTCAGAATTTCAGCTACGCGTGATGGTAAAAATGTTTCAAATGTTGCTTGATGTGTTGGATCAAACAATGTGACGATAATGGCTTTTCCAAAACGTGAAGTCAAAGAATTAATTTTTTTTATCATATAAATTTTGCCCACCGTTAATGTAGAGAATTTTCTACGTTCCAGAAATTGAATATCTTGGTTTATCATATTATTAATTTCGGCTATGGTCTGCTTTGAAATGCTCATGATTTAAAATACAATAAAAACAATTACTGTCAAGTACCTTGAATAAACACTTGTAGAACACACCACAAACACAATACTTTATATGCCAAAGCAACAGTTAACGCATACGATGTATGAGTGACAATGAAAGCTATTTTCGAAATGAGCCATATTTATTAGGAAGTAATCCAAGGTCAAGTATTTATTTATGGTGGGAGGAATACATCCGACGACCTCGAAAAATACAAAACAAATGTAACCTTGAAATAAGCGTCGTCCACCTGGTCATCACCAAACAAAGAAACATCTGCTCGCGTTCAAGGCCAAGCAAATGTAACCTTGAAATAAGCGTCGTACACCTGGTCATCACCAAACAAAGAAACAGCTGCTCGCATTCATTGAAAATATGCACCGCAAATGTAACCTTGAAATAAGCATCGTACACCTGGTCATCACCAAACAAAGAAACATCTGCTCGCGTTCAAGGCCAAGTTCTTGACCTTGACCTTGGAATAACACCTGCGCATATCAAGGCCAAATAACAATAGCACACCTGGGCGTTCAAGGTCGACCCTACTGCGCATGCGGAGACTCGGGGAGCATCATATCCCTCTACTAACAACTTCTAAACCCAACGCTAATTTTTTGCCTGCAACAACTTTTTTAAGTTCGGAAACAAATTGAAATCCGATGGGGCCTAATCTGGCAAATAAGTTGTATGAGAAACCAGTTGCCTAACGCCCTCGCCTATTTTTGCCTCTTCTCCCTGGTCATCCACTCTAATTAAGGCTGTTTGATCCATGTACAGGTTGTAGATTTCTTGCCTATCTAGCTGAGACGTTCTTGCTATGCTTCCGGACGTTCAATCTTCCCGCTATTTCTGTTCGCAAAGCGAGTATCGTTTCCCGTGCTCCCCTGCTCAGGGGCGGATCTAGGCCGAAGTGGGCCTCGGTGCAAAACATGCTTGTGGGCCCCTGTATCTTTGCCTTCAAGACGAACTTACCTTTTAAAAATGACTTTACTCAAATAATTGGACTATTTAATTTAATAGGAAACATATATTTTTTAAAAAATTTACAAAACTTAAAATCGAACAGAAAAAGTAACTCATAAGTAAATATGTTTTTATTATTATGACGCCCGTTTTCTAACTTTGGCATTTGCAAAGCGATCTGTTAAATCAGTGAACGTCCTGTAGCGGTAACGATGTTGCCTGGTTGTCATTTTTAGTATTCCCACTCAGCTCCGCGCATACGCGATTTGATACGGCGTTAGTGCCGTCGGAGGAGGGTAGCGCGGCAGATGGATACAGATCGGGCGGCCGAGGTTTGCTCAGCTTACGTGGGAGGTTGATGGCACGGAATACTAACTGTGCAAGTATAGCTGGCACTTGACCATTTTTTTAGCAGGCGTGCAGTGGTGTATTAATATCACCGGCACACAAAATAAAAAAAGTGGTATGTACATTTGACCAGACCCATCTATCTATATGTATTTTGATGCGCTGAATCCAAATCCGAAGTCCGTTTGGCAGGTCGCACCCTCCAAATTTTGAGTAAATTGCGAAAAACTGCTAAAAATAGATAGAAATTGAAATTCAACTTCGGAGGACTGATTGCTTGTGCCTGTAACCAGGGCACCTGCCGGGCACCACGTGATGACGGTGGGCAACAGAACCGTCTGGCAGAGTCCTGGGTTAACGGCGTGTATGCCGTCATGGCAGACACAAGCGATAAGTGCTTTATGATGCAGGGATTCGGAACCCCAGTATCGGCGTCTGGTCAGGATGAGAAAGCAGGCCCGCAGGCGTCGTCATCAATCGACTTCAGTTCTAACATTAGGGGTAACTTGGCTTCTGTAGAGTATAATATTACAAGAAATCACTCCCACATGCGTAATAAAAGTCCTCATTGGTACGTTAGAACAATACTATTTTTTACTATTTTCTGCTACTTCATTGCTATTTTTTTTGATAACTATATGAATGATCGAGATTAACAGATTCTGAATTTGGATTCAGCGCATCAACATACATAAGAAACGTACTTGATCTAGTTCAATAAAATTTTATTCATTTTCATAACTGCAATTTTTCGCAATTTTTAGTCATTTTCAGCGTATTTTCGCAATTTACTCAAACTTTTGACTTTTGAGGGTGTACGGGCCAAACGGACTTCGGATTTGGATTCAGCTCATCAAAATACATATAGATAGATGGGTCTGGTCAAATGTACACACCACTTGTTTTATTTTGTGTTCCGGTGTAATTATTATATTATTTAGCCGTTATATCCGGGGGCCCCTGTAAGGTCGGGGCCCCCGGGCCCCGCACCGAACTGCCCGGTCATATGTCCGCCCCTGCCCCTGCTTCTTCCTAATTCAAACTGGTCATCCGCATGAGATGAGCCACAACAATCTTAAAAAAAACATTACTCCACCTAAGCAAATTACTCTTCTCTCGCACTTCTAAGAATTGGAAAAATATTCAGGATGCCCAGTATATTGTTTAAAATGGATACATTTTAAGAAACAACAGTTGCACTTTTGCATAAACAGGTTTATATTTTTATTTAAACTTATCAATTTGCATAACTTCAAGGTTCTGGTACGCAGCTTGGATAGTCTTTTATTACTTTTCAAGTAAGTTAGGTAAACCAAGAAAAGACTTCATAAAATTGCTCACAATTTTGGGCCCACAATTGTCAAATTCGATCGGATTTATGGAATCCGTTTTCTCTGAACTAGGGGGTTACCATCCTGACTGACTGTTAGGGTCTTATTAGACTTCGATAGTCGGTTAAGAGAGAAACCTCTAACGTAAACGGAGATAGAACTTGGTTAAGCACTGATTTTATGGGAAATAAGTGCACCAACAAATTTTATGGTGTAATAAATAAAAAATTCGTCAAGTGCAAGTCAGTCGTGCGTAACAAGTATCCACCGAACGAGATGATCGATGTTTGAAAAGATTGGGTAAGATTTGGATATCTTGTGATTTTTTTCTTAGTTGCGGACATCATTACCTATGTTCTTCTTAGAAATTACTTAATAACAATTTATGGTCATTAGTTTTGGAAACACTACATGTGTACTGAAAAAACTGTTTAGTGAAATTGCAGGAAAAATCATTGGTTATAAGTGGTCAGAACTAAATGGGTAAATTTAACAAAGTTAAATTCACCGAAGCTAGGTAAAAATTGGTATTATTTTTACAATTATTGCGTAAAATTACATATTTTGTGTAAATTAACACGTACAGCTCGTTTCAAGCTCTTTCGTTGCCTTTTTACAAAATGGTAAGTACCTCAATAAATGAAAATTTAAATATTTCAAGATTCTTAAAAATAAAATCTTTTTAAATTATGGATGATTGAAACATTGTTTATTGATTTATATAATGTACAATACAATATTATTATTTAAATTTAAATATATATTTAATTCGGTGTCGCTGTTACTGTAATTTTCATCTACATTAAAAACAAGTGGCTTTATGTTATTAGTAAATGACAAAATAGGAATCTTCGACTTTAATAACATGGTTAATCGAATTTTTCCAACTTTCCATAGGAACGCTATCTACAACTTTTCTAATTAATGTCACAACACTTGCACTTAAAGTCAAAGAAGTATTTTCGGCTCTAACATTTGATTTTATCTAATGCCACATATGCTCGATTGGGTTAAAAATACAGTAATAAGGAGGAAGGCGTAAAACCGTGTGCCTCATATCGGCAGCAATGGTATCACATGCATATTTATTTTTACTATTAAATGTTTTTAATATTTCTAGAAGATCACATTCTTTATATGAATTTTCAAAATATAATCAAATCAAATCAAAATATGCTTTATGGTCAAAAAGACATAATATCTTTATAGACAAAGCTAAAACCTAAAAATATAAAACACGAATATAAATCAATAATACTATAAATCTAATTATATTACAAAATGATTTAATTAAATGATCATGACAAAGTATCTTCAAAATACTCATTTAATGAGTAAAATGCCTTCTCCAATAATAATTTCTTAACAACTTTTCCAAATTTTTTAAAAACCAAAATATTTTTTATACATAAAGGAAGTTTATTAAAAATCGTTTTAGAATCATATTCTAATGATTTTTTACAAGACTAGAGGAAGGTGTAGGTAGACAAAAATTATAATTTTGTCTTGTATTATATTGAATGCAATTATTAAATTGATTTTTATGTTTTCTATGCATTAAACAAACCGTTTCTAGTATAAAAATTGATGGTAAAGTTAAAATTTTATGAGAGATAAATAAAGGTCTACAAGAATCTTTAGAATTTGCTTTACAAATGTATCTAATAGCTCTTTTTTTGTAAAATAAATATAGAGTGAATAAGGTATTGATTAGAATTTCCCCAGAAGCAAATTCCATATCTTAAGAAGTATTCAATTAAAGAATGGTAAACATTTTAACAACATCAAAGTCAAGTTCTTTTGAAAGAATTCTAAGTGCATAACAACCTGATGATAATTTTTTTCATTTTTTTTTACCTGAATCACTACGTACTTTTTTGTCTTTATTTTGCTTTGTCACAATATCTTTAACTGTGGACAAGGGAGATTTTGTTAATGAAGACGTTTTTGCTGTAGCTGCATTTACGTTAAACCCCCTGTTCAATAAAGAAACATACACATTTTTAAAAATTTGCTTGGCATCGGGCGATAAATATTTTCTTTTTAAATTAGTACTATCGGAGGCACAATGATCAACGTCTTTCCAAGAACGCCACATTTTTTAGCACGTTCGGAATAAGAAAAAATACGATCGAAATCATATAACAACTGCATGTTTTACCAAACGGATAACTAAATTAAAATATTTTTAAATTACTAAACCAGGTAAAAACGTACTTTATTCATACCCTTTACTGATTATATTAAAATTATCCTTTACCTGTTATTTTATTAGGGCCGGCCCTGTTCACATTTACCGGGTTTTATTGCAGCTGGTGTCGATAATAGTTTATTGCAGGCAATAGCTCACCGAAAGAGTTTGAAACGAGCTTTAGTCCAATGGTAATTTACACACAATATGTAAAATGTCGTACTGTGTGTAAATTAATACGTAATCCAATGGTAAGTTAGACACATGTTATTTTACAAAGTATGTAATTGTAAAATAATACTAACTTTCATGTAGTTTTGATAGATTTACTTTTTCCAATTTGTTCTGGCAACCAACGATTTTTTTAATAATTAATACAAACCATAAAATGAAATAATAGTTGTGTGTGTATGTATAAATATTTGTAATAATAAATAAATAATGAATAAATACTACATATTAAAGCGAACTATGTGGCGTGAATACCGGCCATTATATTTCTTTATTTCCATAAATGTACATTTATAAAACTAAAAATCTAAATTGTCTTACAAGGTATTACGTAAGTCTTGGTATTATACTTCTGTGGGTGTTCATAGAAAGCCTAGTTGCACCCGACCGTGTCAGTTTAGAGGTTAACGGCGATGTTAAAATATAAATTATTCCAAATTTTTAGCTTTAACTTTAAAGTTATTTTTCACATGTTGGCAAATACAGTCTGACCATATTCTACACTCTGAAGTGAGATATTTATTTTTGTGATAAAGATAATGTAGTAAGAGTTTTTAATTTATAATTATTACAGACCGCTCGAGACAGCGGTCCCTTTAATGTAAAACTAGCCTAAGTCCTTGGATGTCAAAATTCGACTGAAAATCCGATTTCACGATAACGCCCTTGACTGGTAATACTGATAATGTCGATGGATTTGACCTAGAATGCATACAAGTACCTATGGACTGCTAGGAGCTCCATGCACATGAGTTTCCCAACACTAGTAATTAGTTTTTCCATTTGGTACAACTATCGACAAAAAAAGAAACGCCTGTAATGGTGTGAAAAGAACTATTGTAAAACATTGTTTTGCAATAGATTTTTTTAATAACTTGGTTGCAAAACAAATCATTCATGTAAAAATGTTAATAACAAAGGAGGTTGCAAGAGTATTAGATGATTATCTCGAGCAGTCACTGTCAATAAGATGTTAGTTATTGCATTTTTGTATGTGAAATTTAAATAATATTGTTTTGATTTTAGAAAGTGGGGTGTTTTTAGTAATAATAAATACGGTCGAATATTGACGGTGTGGAAATTAAACTCTCAGATTTGTGCAAAATAAAAATTTCTAAATTAAAGACATCAAGAATCGCCATCTTACAAAGGCGCACAGAAAAAACACTATCGTATATTGAATTGGGTACCCATTCACCCAATGACACACTCTATTCCGTATTGCACAATACAAATTCGGTTTATTTCAATGATTAGTTTATCATTGTTAACCAATAGGTTATAAGATTGCTTGAAATATAAGGTTTCATTGGTTTTTAATGGATTGTTCAAATATAACAATTATTTGATGTCAGTAATACCCTATTCTAAATTCAATGCAAACTATCATTGGTTTCACTAGAAGGTTATTTGTAAGAATATGCAATTCATTTGATGCAAAATAGCTATTATTGTTTCAATTACAGCAGTAATTAATTTAATGTAACTTCTAATGCAAAGAAAACATTTCTGTTTAAATTCAATCATATATGTGTTTTGAAGAACAATTACTATTATTTAATATAATGAAGAATTTCTATTACATCAATTATACTTATATTTGAAACAAATGGAACACTCTTTATTATTTTAAAATAATTTTTATTTACTATTAATAAACATACATTGTTTAGACATCCTGTAAACATTTAAATATAAAAAACACATTTTATTAACACCACACTAACGCAAACACCATAAACTTTTTATATTTATTTCAGTCCAAATATAGGATCTGCTTTTTTGCAAAAATGTCTACTTTTGGCTTCTATGGGTACAGGATGCAAAATGGAACAAATTTGACGCATAACACTGCGTTCGAATCTCCTAAATGTATAGCTACATTTGGTGAAAACCATGTCTAAAAAATACAAAGTCAACAATAAACTTGCAATCATATTTAATATTAATAGTTTTTTAACAACAAGCATCGGCTAAGTTAACACACTAGCCACGAGAGATTTGTAAATAAAAAAACAAACTTATTCTTGCAAGCCGTTGAGATTTGTTGTACTCACCATTAAACAATGAAATGAGTTGCCCAGTCCCAAAGATCTAATAACGCAATAAACAAACAGGCAGCAAGCTTAAACTACGATTGAACGAACAAATACCAACAGCACAATTTTAACCCCTCCCTCCGCGAGTAATAGAACTAATATTTCAGCCAACAGTAGAACCCATTGGATTAATATTTTTTTATTATTTCTCTAATACCTTAGATATTTGATAACAGTGTTTATTTTAATTGAAATGACATAAGGATAATTCACTTAATTTGACTAATATTTCTGCTTCTCTTTAAATCGATAATCAGTTTGTTGTTTATATGAAATTATTGGGAAATGAAATGAACAGCAAAAAGGGTTTTTTATTTTAATTATTTTACTAAGGGGAAATTTGGTCCATGACATAGGTTTCCCACTTCAATAAAATATTTTTTTGAGTTATTTATTTTATGTATTACGGGACTGTATTTCGCCCAATCAACAAGGTTAGAAACAGCAAATAACACAAAATATAAAATAGTGAATGAAACACTTAACTTAGGTCTTAACTATATATGTTATTAAAAAAAATTTAGACTCTCACAACACAAAAATACATTAGTGAAAAGATCAGCACAAGCGTTTCAGTACAGTTTTCAAGGAACTCTCTGAAACCTTAAAGATATCACAAGACAAATAGTTGCCATGATACATGGCTCTGTTCACCGAAAACCACTGACCATATAAGGTACTGTGTTGTTATAATTGAAAGGTTTTCTGACCTCTCAGATTTCTCGGAGATATACAAAATTTAAATTTAGGTAAAATGGCAGGGCAGTCAACAGCACCATGTATTACTTTATAGATAAACATTATGTCAAAGTTCTTCCACCGTGTACATAGATTCGGAATACCAAGCTCTCTCTCCAAAACACTGTAATTTATATTATCCATGTACATAGCTTGTGTAAAGTACCTAGTATTAGGTTTTAGAAATGCTGTTATTACAAAAAGCCTGACTATGATAAGAAAAAGTGAGCTGGAACTCAAAAACCACCCCAAGGTTCTTGATCAAATCAACCCTACTGATAGGGATACCATCTAGAGCATACTGGTTATAATTTCCATTTATTAAACGTGAAAATTGAATATAATTCAATTTTTTACGTTCAAAAAAAGACTGTTGTTCTGACACCATATATAGCAAATCTGTCAAAATCAGACTGAAATTCAGCCTGTCTGTTAACAATATTTATGGACTGAAACACTTTCAGGCATCCGCATAAAGAAGATAGCTTGTGTGTTGAAAACACTGACCAACGTCGTTGATAAAAATGTTGAAGAGAAGAGGGACAAGATGTGCGCCCTGGAGGACCCCTGAAAAGCATTGGAAATAATAATTCATTATTGACTTTAACTGCCTGTTCTCTGTGAGATAAGTTGTTCATGCTTGCTATTTTTGTATAAGAGTAGAGTGGCAGACCTTGTCGAATGCCTTAGAGAAGTCAGTGTAAACTACATCCACTACATAACATCCTTCCAATGCCAGTGACAGGTAGTCTTTATACATTAAGGAATTATGTCAAAGATAAGATATTATTTTAAAGTTAAACGAATTATATTTAAATACAGGTATCTCCTCAAGTCTACACAAAGCTAAGATTGTTTCAAAATGATCCATATATTACAAAATCATATTAAAAAAATCTTAAACGTCCCGCTGTACCTATCTCATTTTTGTTTCCTTTTATCTTGGCGTTGACTGCATAAGGTTGCACAAAAATTTCTCAAATCTCAACAAGATGTTTTTGTACCACCGTATCTAAATATTTAAAATGACTAACAACATTACCATAAATGCAAACTTTTCCTTTTTATATTCGGTTGTTTACCAATCGCTAAATTCGGTTTGACGTGGTCAGTCACCAGTATTTTTGGGTGAGTGGTCAGGAACCTATCCGACCGTATGTACAAGGTGATCCAGTTTTAAGTTACCCTATTACCTTATCAGTTTATATTATATTTTTAATTGTTTAAGACGCCTTATGACGGAAGTTCGATATTGAATTATTTTTAGTGGATATAGTTGGGTGGGTAAATTTTATAGGTATTTACAATATATTATATACGGTGGCCGCCAGAAAGTGCGCAGCATATGGGAAACATTTTTATCTTTGAATTTAACAAATTTATTTTATTTCGAAAAAGTTCTGCATACCTTCAAACCAAAATAATACCCAACAAATCCGGTGAAAGTCTTATGGTATACGAGGAAGTGTCAAAAATTCGAAGTCAGAAATTTTTTCATGAAGAAATGTTGCTTTAATTATGCCCCAATATAAATTTTCACTTAATTTGGACAAACAATATGAATTTGTATGTATTTTAAATGAACAATATGCGTTTCAAATTTAGTTTGGTATTAAAGTGTACAACATTATATTGAGCTAATTTTTTGTTGCAAATAAAGTACGTTCATAAAATATTTGGGGGTTTTCAGTTTTTTCTTGAGGACCACGATTAAAACCTAAATGAAGAAAAAACTTTGTAGTTTTAGAAATAAATATACCGTTTGGAAGATAGTTTAACTTAAAGTGTATCACAAAAATTCAGTTAGATGAAATTCTTTTAATTCCCCAAAAAATAAAATACGGTTTGCAGTAAAAATGTTTAAAATTTTCATGTTTTTATTTTTAATGGCCATAATATTTTTGAAACTGACTATTCTGACATACAACTTTCGGTATAATAAAGTCTACAGAAAATATGATTTGCGTCCTGTAACATTGCGATCTACTTTTTATACAGGGTAATTCACAGAAAAACGATTGAATCCTATTTTTTGCCAAAAGTAAACGAAAATTGATATTTGGGTATAAATTTAAAATTAAAACAACATATCTTAGTAAAAACAAAATTCTAAAGTGAAAAATGGGGGTACTTTACTCTTAACGCAATTTGGAATTTTTGACTCTTCCTCGTATACCATAAGACTTTCACCGGATTTGTTGGGTACTATTTTGGTTTGAAGGTATGCAGAAATAAAATAAATTTGTTAAATTCAAAGATAAAAATTTTTCCCATATTCTGCGCACTTTCTGGCGGTCACTGTATAAATTTGTCATTCCTGTTATAAATTTGAAAAAAAATTGTTCCCAACAAGAAGCTTAATTGTTTTATTCCTACACTTGTCATTTTTGGTCCACAATTGTCATATTGGATCGGATTAGTTTAATTAGTTATCACAAAATTAGGGGGTTACTCTCTCGACTGACTGTTAGTGTCTAATGAAATAAATATTAATAATTTTTTTAAAAATTACTTTGGCCAAGTTAGCTCAAAACTACTTGACTTTTTAATTCTTCTTTAAAATCTGAATAAATTATCCCAGTAAGAAAGGTCACGGGTAGCAATATCGTTGAAGATTTTAGGCCTATAAATATGTTAGTTGCAAAGTTGCAAAAAAAATGTTTTTAAAGATTTGATTTGTAGTAAGTATGAAGTATCACAATCTCAGGGGGGCCACGGCCTCCCCTGGCCCTCCCCTGCGGGCGCCCATGTATACAGTATATTTTAAATGAATAAAAAAAAGTAGTGATGAGAAATATAGTTGGAATAGTTTCATTGGATTTACAAAAGGCGATTTTAAATCAGAGACCTAGTCATGACTACGCCTGACTACACAATTTCAAATCAGATTTTATGACGTCATACGGAAGGTAGTCTTGACCTAGTCTGCTATTTGCCTGACCACGATTGCGAGCATGGTCAACCCCATATACTGTCATTTTTGTCAATGTTAATTTTTATATTTATATTTGCGAAAGGGTTGTTTGTTTTGATTTATGTTTTTCCATTTTTGTGGCAATGCAAGCCGAGCTGGGGGCAATTAGAGAAAGAAATACCGACAAAATTGTTTTTTCCAAAAGGCGAGAGATATTCTTATGCGGATGATAAACGGTAGAGGTAGAGGTCTTTAATTTTATGGAAGTCAGTAGTTCAGCGATACCTTGATCAGGCTTAAATGTGTCCTAAACAAACAAAAATTTGTCGGAAAGAACAAAATGACGTAAACTACTAAGTTAAAAAGCAACGGGACAGAAAAAATGAGCATAAAACATAAATACTTAATAAACTGAGGTTAGTTTTACCACTGATGTGATCTGTCATTCAGTGAATAATATGAAAACGAATTTAAATCAGATTTTTCGGTGACGTCATTTTTGTGACGTTTGATCATGAATACAGGTGACTAGGTCAGGCTTTTAGTCACTGATTTAAAATCGCCTAAAGCGTATTTGAAAGAATAGATAGACGGAGACTTCTAGAAAAACTTTATAAAGATGGTATAGAGATTCCAGTGGTTTGAAACTTGGTTATCTAGACGAAAACAAGTTGTAAAATGTAAAAATATTATTTTTTCTGAATTGTTTATTAAGGTAGGTGTACCTCAACGAAGTGTATTGGGTTCATTATTGTTTATTTTCTGCACCAATGATCTTTCTAATGTGTTTAAGATATGTAAATTTGACTTTTTTGCAGATGTTACTTTTATTCATGCTGATGATGATAAATAAATGTTTATTTTTAATGAATAAAATAAATGAGCAATTAAAATCTATAAATGGCTGGTTAAAAGTTAATGATCATATCAAATATATTTGAATATTTTTCGAAAAATAGGTGTTTTGGGAGGGGTTTCAAATTTATTTAAGTGTGAATACAAGAAAATTAGTTTATAACACCAATATTCTTCCACATTTTACTTTTTGTAGTTCTATTTTATACATGGCATCACAAATAGATTAAAATAGGTTACAAGTTTTACAAAACAGGGCAATGAGAATTATATTAGAATGTAATAAATATAGAAAAGTTATAGATACGTTACAAAAACTGGAATGGATGAATATTAACAATTTTTTAAAACATCCCGTATTAGTTGTAATTCATAAAATGAAGCAAGGATATACTACTCCATATTTTAATAATTTATTTCAAACCTTTTCAAACTTACAAAGACATAATACAAGAGGAAAAATACTTTTGTTTTGGAAAACACCACTTTAATGAGTAGTCATATTTCAGTATTTTAATGGTTTTATTGCATATAATATTTTAGATAATGAATTAAAATCTATAAACAATATAAGAAAATTAAAAAGTTTATTGAAGAATGTTACCATTAGTTCCCATGGTTTCGTCGCGTGGCCTTTTGCTCATAAAAAGCAAGCACTCAAAAATATAGTGTTATTATGCCCAACCTTTTAAACAATGATTTGCAATGATCGGTGGTTCAGGCCCCTGAAAGGACACGTGTGACCCTTTTCTGGAATATAAATACCTGCCGAGAATGACACGAGCCCCCCTCACACCAAGACTGAGTATGTCATTTTGCTATGAAAAACCGCAAAATACACCATTCTAAGGTACAAAGGAGAAATATGATCCTTAAGTTGACGTATCAGAAAGATGTCAGAAGACGATTTATTGCACAAATGAATATGGTGTTGAAATGTAAGTCCGTTCTCCACGGTAATACCTGACAGCCTCACAGTATCCTCGCGATTACTGATTAGCCTCAAATTAAAACTCAATTTACGGATCTTATCAGGGTTAAGTGTCAAGAAACTTGCGAATAACCATTTTTTAGCATATTTTCAGTCCTAAATTCTTTCGGATAGTTGACCTCTAGAATTAGATCGGTATACGAGGGTTGTATCGTCGGCGTAAATTTTAAAAGAGTATTATTTAAATTAAACGGCAAATCGTTAAGGTATATAATAAATAATAGAGGCCCCAAAACTGGACCCTGGGGTACTCCTTGTCTTATTACGAAATTCTTAGAGAAGGCGTTGTTTCCCTTCACAACTTGGTAGCGATCAGACAAATACGATTCTCCTAAATTTACAGCTAGATTTGGTGGAAACCATGTCTAAAAAATACAAATTCAACAATAAACTTAAACGTATCGGCTGAGTAAAATGTAATATAAAATAGACTACCCAAGAGAGATTTACAAATCAAAAAACACACTTATTACTGCAAAGCTTTTTAGATTTGTTTTACTTACCATAAAACACTGAAATAAGTTGCTCCAGTCTCCAGTCTTGCAAAAGACCTATTCTTTTTGGCGTACCACTATTCAACGAACAAAGAAAAATTCTAACCTCTCCAAAGGTCTCCGCGAGTAATAGAAATAATAATCAGTCAACAATAGGACCCATTGAATTAATTTTTTTTTATTATTTCTCCAATACCTTATATGTTTTAAAGGATTATTTATTTTAATTGAAATGTTATAAGGATTATTGCCTTAATTGTTACTTTTTTATTTAAACCGTAGTTCTTGTTCGTTTAATAAAATATATTGTAATTTGAATCACACCGCCTGCAAATCGCTCTTCTTCGCCCAATTATATTTAAGCATTCCAATCAAATAGTTTAATGTTTTGGCTCTAAGAATTCTACACTCCAAGGAATATTACAAATTTATTGGATTCCAATAGTATTTTGGTCATTGAAATAATGATAATATAGTTTTCAAAGAAGTAGGTATACCTTTGAAGTCTATATAAGTCTGTATTTAAAGCAATATTTTTTTTTATTATTTCAATGATGTTTTGTTGAGACAATATTAACTTTAATATAACTAATGTGACAGTGGTCAAAAACAGTACTATTATTATTGAAAATAGCATAGCAGTTTTTTCTGTGTATCTAAAGTTCACGCAGTCAGGTACTGAAAAGATATATTAAATGAAGAAAGATTGGTGATCACGGTATACAACGACAGATGTCCCATTTAACGTTGTATGCAATAATAAAAAGAAACTAACGATATAATTGCGATGCCATATTTATAATAATATCCATTAAGTATGCTTAAGCACCTTTCAGTGTTGTAAATTATTTTAACAATAAATTTGTGTCATCATAAGTGATATCGTGCGAATATTCTCTGCGATGAGAATTTTAATTTCCCTTTGTAATAAAAGGAAACAACTATAAAATTTAGTTAACAAAAAGTTAGAGGAAAAACCTTTATTATTTCTGCGGGACATAAATAGAAATTCTAACCGGTTCTAGCAGTATTGCTTTGTATTTTCTTAATAATTATGAGTTTTTGAGCAATTTGCAGTTTGTTAGGAATATGTCAAATTTAAAATTTAAACTGCCATTTTTTACTTTTATTTATCATTGAATAATTAAAAGTGAAACGCGGATGAGGAATAAGAAGAAATACAAGTACGTTAAAATTTATAAGCTCGTCATATCGCCAAGAATTTTTATCAATTTTGGGCATATACTTACCATTATTTCTACATTAACTGAAAAAAATGCAATATGGGTCAGTGAGTCGAAAACATAACAATTTATAATAAACGAGAAATTTTATGTGATATTCAGATCCGCCATCTATTTTACGTCAGACAAGAAAACAATTTGCATTTGCATATGTTAACAACAAACCGAACTAACAGTTATTTTTTAAATTTAAAACTGTCATAAATTTTTGATATGCAGGGTGTCCAGAAAGTATGGACAAATATTTTTTTCTCCAAATGACATTAAAAGCGGCCTTTTAATGACACTTGGCAGGCTTAGAAGTTGTACTTTTAATGCCTAGGCAGAAAAAGTCCAATTTTACTGCCTAGGCAGAAAAAGTTCGTTGCTAGGCAACCTTCCAAGTAATAATTTAAATCAAACTGCTGTATGTGAGTTCATATACAGTTCTTGATTTTTTTGGTAAAAGGTTAAATTCCACATCTCGCGCCTGGTCTCTTATCTCAGGTGGTGTTAATTGCATCAATTCATCCTCACTTTGCAGTAAATCCATTTCTAACATGACAACTTTTCAAAATTGACAATGACAAAGTAAACAGTAAACAAACATATTCAACAAACATCATCAGCGGTAAACATAGTAACGCAGGGCCCGGTTACCTTTGATAAAATAATTTAGTTATTTGGATATTGATAATGAAACGCAATTTAAATATGGAAAAGTCGATTTTGCGTGGAATTGGAACAAATTTGAAGAAAAAATTATATGTTTCACACGGCAGAAAAGCAAATTTAATGCCTTGGCTGGTTTCATAGCCTCGCTACGCTCGGCTATGAAACACCAGCCGCGGCATTAAATCTTGTGCTTTTATGCCTAGTAAAACAAATAACTATTGCTATTAGTAAAGATAGAGACGCCAAATTTTAGGTGTATCTTATTATTTAATAAATCTACTTTTTTGTATAATTTAACTTTTTCAACCGCTTTTAGGGGTGACGCTAGGGAGCTGAAGTGAAAAATTTTTAATGCAACCCTATGCCGTGTGGTATCTTATTTTAAAGGTCTTCCAAAAGGGAACATTTTACCGCAAACCCGAGGTCCGTATCTAAATTCGTTTTAAATGCCAATCCTTTAAAAATTAAAAATCATGACAAAAATTGAAAGGATTAGTACCTTTATTTATTTTATTACTTGAAAAGTTACTCAAAATGACCACCATGAGCTTTTTGGCAGTAATAATGTCGATTTTGGAACTCTGCCAAAAAGTATCACCTGCCATTCTCGAAAATGTGAGAAGTGACCTCTGGAGTATTTGGCATAACCTATGATTACCCTTTTAAGGTCTTTAGAGAGCACCAAACCTTAGCTTTCTTTTATTTCTTATTTTTGTTTCTATATTTTTTTGGAAGGGAGTAGTGATGATTTCTATAATTTTATGCCTGTTAGGTACAAACCACACAAACATCAAAATTAAAATATCAAATGTTATCAAATTCAAATTTCTTTATTCATATATCAAATTCTGAAAAAAAAAGGACTGTAGATGTCGAGTTTAATGTAACAAATATAGTTATGGATTGGATTTGGTCTCGGTCTTGTCAGCGTCAGGCTCATTCGGTTTGCAGTGAACCAATCATTTAGGCTGTCTCGGCTATTCTTCATATTTTGCAGAAGTGATACAGCATCATTGTCGTCAACAGTGGCTGTGGTATCGTCAACAAACATTATCAGCTTACCTTCTGTCAGAGTCGCCGGTAAGTCGTTAGCTGAGCCCTGGTCCTAAGGGTTCTCTGGTTTGATTCGGTCTTGTTAAACGAGATCACGTGCCGCAGTGTTGCCGCTCGGACAGGTAACTCTGCACCAGAGCAATGCTTTCCTGATCCAGTTCGTAGGATCTCAACTTATTGAGAAGGACAGAGTGAGAGATGCAATCGAATGCCTTCGATAGATCGTAATATGTTGAGCCCACATGCTTTCCCTCCTCATAGCACCTTAGAATAGGGCTTTGTATCTTGAAGTGCTTTTTTGATAGCTTTTTTCTGAATCAAATTGACGGTTTGAGAACAGATCGTTTTGTTCGAAGTGGTTGTATACTTAGTTGATTCTTGAGGATCTGTTCGAAGACCTTTGAGATTACTGATATTAGTGCGGCTGGTCTAGAGTTATTTACATGTGTTTTAGATCCTTTTTTATGGACTGGGATTACTTTGCGTAGTTTTTGGAAAAGTACCTTCGGTAATACATGCGTCTAATATTTTGGGTTGGGGGCATTATAAGAATATTTTTCACCTTTTTTGGTAGTTTTAAGTTCATGCCATGCATTTTTATTTTTCTTTAGATCATCAATTAATTGAGCTCTTTATCTCAACAAAGTCGTTTGATGATATTTTCAGTCAATTTACTTTAAAATTTTCCATAAAACATGTAATACAAAACAATTACCGACACTTAAAATAAATCAAACCACCTCGAAGGCTGTCTGGGCGCGGTTCCTTATTACATTTACAATGTAGTATAACAACAATTTGAATGTGCATTGTTGATATCCTGTTTAAGGTCAGACTGTATAGGAAATGTTAAACAAGAAATTTGCATATATGAGTATTTTTAACAGGTATCGAAGTGGGTGAGATTGAAAATAAGAGATTAGACTGGAAATATTAGCATATTATTAATTATGCAGTAGGGAAATATGCTGTTAAGACGTATTGTTAGGTACTTATTTTTATACCTGTTATTAAAATAATATTTATAATCCTCAGTTTGGATTCTTTACACTGAAAAGCAGTGCCGGGTCGTGGAAAAATATTATATGTGTTCTGCAGCGTGTAATTTTTTCTGGCGCATTTTATCAGCCCTGCTAAATTTTTAAAACTAATTATTCAATGATTGTGTGTATTTATTATTTATGATTTTATATGTACAGTGGCATGAAGTTCGCCTCATATGAAAAAAAAATCATTTTATATTTGTAAGAAAATTTTAGGTATTCGTAATCTTTTAATTCTACTGTATTTAAATGATATAGTTATAATGACAAACTCAGCACAAAAGTGGTGTACGACAGTGTACGTGACCCCGGAGTAATTAGCTCTGTTCGCAGAGCAATCAAAAACCGATCAGCGCCAATCAAGTTTCAGTTATTTGGTAACATGACAGTTCGCCAACTGGTTTCCAGTAATTTCATTGGCTCTGACTGGTTTGTGATTCTTCTGCGAACAGAGCTATTATTGATGATAAACTACCCTAGTTGATTTATTGTCGCAGGTAACAATGTGTGGGCCCCCAATATTTTGTTTTGTATTATATTTTTTATCAGTATATGTATTTTGCATGTCAAAAATTAAAGAGTATTGTGGATATTTCAACATAGGATTGGTACCGGAAGAAATAGTAGTAGATTTTGAGGTATCTATTCATAATGCAGTGCTAAAAATTTGTCCAAATACTAGAATTACAAGCTGTCAATTTCACCTAACCCAAGCATGGTACAGAAAAATTCACAATCTAGGTTTAACACGGGAATACGAATACAAATAAGTTTATTTGTAAGAATATCCACCTGATTTGATGCAAATGCTATTATTGTTTCAATTATAATTGTAATTAATTTAATGTAACTTCTAATAGAAAGAAAACATTTTTGTTTAAATTCAATTATATATGTGTTTGGAAGAACAATTACTCTTATTTAATATAATGAAGAATTTCTACTACATCAACAATTACACTTATATTTGAAACAAATGAAACACGCTTTATTATTTTAAAATAATTTTTATTTAGTGTTATTAAACATACATTGTTTAAACATTCTGTAAACATTTAAATATAAAAAAACACATTTTATTAACACCACACTGATGCGAACACCGTAAACTTTTTATATTTATTTCACTCCAAATATAGGATCTGCTGTCTGCTTTTGGCTTGTATGGGTACAGGCTGTAAGATGGAACAAATTTGGTTCATAACACTGCATTCGAATGTCCTAAATTTACAGCTAGATTTGGTGGAAACCATGTCTAAAAAATACAAATTTAACAATAAACTTTCGATCATATTTAATGTTAATAGTTTTTTAACAATACGTATCGGCTAAGTAAACAGTCTTATAATAGACTAGCCAAGAGAGATTTATAAATAAAAAACAAACTTATTCTTGCAAACCGTTTAGATTTGCTTTACTTACCATAAAACACTGAAATGAGTTGCCCAGTCCCAGAGATGTATTATTTTTGGCGTATAACGCAATAAACAAACAGGCTTCAAGCTTAAACGACGATTGAACGAACAAATACCAACAGCACAATTTTAACCCCTCCCTCCGCGACCAATAGAACTAATATTTCAGCCAACAATGGAACCCATTGAATTAATATTTTTTATTATTTCTCTAATATCTTATGTATTTTATAACAGTTTTTTTTAATTGAAATGATATGAGGATAATTCACTTAATTTTTAGATTTTATTATTTAAACTGTAGCTCTTGTTCGTTTAATAAAATATATTTTAATTTGAATCACACCGCCCACAAATAGCTATTTTTCACCCAATTATATTTGAGCATTCTCGTCAAATAATTTAATGTTTTAGCTTAAACAATTGTATACTCTAAGGAATAATAGTAATTTATTGGTTTCCAATAGTATTTTTGTAATTGAAAAAATGGTAATATAGTTTTCAAAGAAGTAAGACTACTTTTCAACTCTAATGATAAATCTATATTTACAGCAATGTTTTTTTTCGGTTATTTCAATGATGTTGTGTTGAGACAATATTAACTTTAATATAACTAATCTGATAGTGGTCAAAAATAATACTGTTATTGAAAATAGCACAGCAGTTTTTTCTGCGTACAATAAGAAATTATAGATATGTGGTTTAGGAATTACGAAACGAAAAGGAAAAAAAATATATAGATCCAGCTCACTTCACAACTGTAATTAACCGCATTATTAAATATCAGCTGCCGAAGAAATTAATATATAATTAACATGCTTCACCACACTTATTAATATCACTCGGTGTGGTTTAAAAGAAAGCTAGTTTGTAAAGTTAATATCGGTAATCAAACTTCATGCTACCTATCAATTTTAATACGGCATCGTATGAATTTTAAAAATTTCTAGTCGATAGAAACTTCTCAAAAACATGGCGATCCACTTTCCGCATATGGAATAATCAACAATATGCAGTGTTGTTGGTTAAATGAAATTATTTTAATGATAATTTTTGTAATTATTGTGGATTTCTCGAATTAAGAAACATTCCACTAGTAATCCTTTTAACGAAAATACAATGGTCGTTTTCTAAACAATTACTCTTAATAAGATTCTTGATTAATGAGATAAGTCATCTGTCTATCTGAATGTTGAAAACGAGTATTTTATATTTTAAGTGGCAAGTACGAGGATGGGCTAAAACGTTTCCGGCAAAAAAGAAACACTTCTCTCCTTTGACACCAAAAGATTCTCCGGTCTGGATGGAATACCAGCAACTCTTCTATAAAAATGCGCTTCAGAACTTGGACCCATCTGAACTACCTTTTTCAAATCTCTATGTAAAGGGTACCTTCCCAGAGAGCTGGAAGACTCCTCGTATGCTGCCTGTCCCGAAGAAAGGTTCCAAGTCCCTTCCATCATGGAGGATGTGTTTAAGTCTAACTGATTTGTTGTTTTTTTATTATTTCCTGTAGAATTCTCCTGCAAGTTGCAGGAGTTAAAAAGTTCTCTATTTACTTACAAGGAAGAGGGGGGGGGGGGACAATCACAAGTGATAAAATCAAAGATGCTGCTTTTTCGATGTGGAAATTATATCTTATGGTAGGTCTTGTTGCTCTCCGTAGATAAAACTCTACTTTTTATAAAATCTGCAAATATTTTCCTTAGTAACAAATATGCAGACTGTTCAAACAAGCAACCAATTACGAAATATCCTGCATATTATGACAAAATAGCACTTTCTAGTGTGGTAGTGTGTTTTGCTTTGCATACAAATAGAATCCAAGTATGTGTATTTTTATCAGATAATCAAGTGAAAGGTGAAATTAATCCCTGTGAATTCGCTTTTAAGTTATGTTCAGTGACTCTTCAGTTTCAAATAATTGGTGATTTTACATTGTTTCATTTGAGAGAGACAAGATACAATAAAATTATTATGTGTGAATGTTTCATTCTAAAGCGGATTCTTGAAGTGTAGGCTGAGAAATGTATATGCTTACTTGAATTTTAAAATATACACTTACATTTAATGATATTGATGTAAAGAGTGTTCCTATATGCACGATTTCAGAAAAAAAACATACTTGTTAATTTTATCAAAAAGTAGAGACAGTATCTTTCTTTCTTCAATTGTTTATGTAAAATTGTCAATAACATTTAAGCCCGATTGGGGTTCAATTCAACCAATAATAATAATAATAACTGGACGAATGTTTTACTCTAGGTCATTAATCGTCTGTGGATTGTTAGAATAGAATCTGTCCTTGAGGAAGCTCCACCAGAAAAAATTGAAGGGGGTTAGATCGCATGATCTTGCAGGCCAATGAATATCACCAATTCGAGAAATGACGCAAGGGTTTATAAAGTATCATTTTGGAGCACGCGTCCATGTTAGAAGACGAGCCGCTTGCGGCGAGTTTTCCAACGGGACAAGTGCTCTAATAGCTTTATAAAACATGTACTTTATACTATTTTCTCTATTTTGCATTTTTTTGATACAAAAATGCACATTTGAAAAAGAATATGACATAAGTACAAATCTTTAATATTTTTATGCCAAAATCTTATGTTGGTAATACTATCAAATTATTTACAGCCTTGATAAATTAACAAATCATTTTATTACACATGACCACACACCCAATTACCAACTTTTAAAACATAAAAAGCGGCTTCATAAAAAGCTTGTTACGATACTGATGAAAACGATATCGAAAAAGCTTTGATATGAAACCAAAATAGAAAAATATATTTGCCATTCTCCATATAATGCAAAATGGATCAATAATACAGCCTACCTGCAAACAGTGGCTCTTGTAAGAGTTAGAGGTGACAAAAATCGTTTAATCGAATATACCAAGTAGTTTCTCAATTTGTATTAATTTTAAACGTTGAAAGTCTTAACTCCATAAGAATAGATACACTACTGTGACTTTAGCTTTGAACTGAGCAAACCAAAAGTTTCTAGGGCGCAACTGCCACTCCTTTCCAACTAGAAGAATCGTCTTTAACTCCCTCTTTTCTCAACTTTATATCTGGTCGGCGTTCCTGATAACCATTCCCATAACGCCCGGTCGTAGTAGTGTGAAAAATCGAACAAATAAGTACCTTGCATAATATTTCGGTAGTTGTTAGTCAGTCGCAGATTTACAAAACACAGAAATTTAAGCTGCTAACACTTAAACTTTTTAAGTATATTTTTTCATGGCAAAAACAACTTCTGAGACACGCTTGAAATATGTCATGCTTATGTTTCTCAAAGCCTAACTTTTTACTAGTTCTAAAAATATCAGGGTATGAGAGACAAAAAAGACGAGAGAGACAAAAATGAGAGAGACAGAGGGAGAGATAATTAAAAATAATGGCGCCAAATTTAAATCTCAAAGTAGCTATATCTAGGTATAATAATAAAACGGCAAACCTGTGGCGACCTGTCTACCATGGTAAATTCTGAAAAACCATAAAAACCCTATAAACCCACAATGCCCAAGCACCGTTACCCGTTGCAAATACAAGTCGTACGTTTCGCCTAGGAAAATTAAGAAAAAACCGCAGCGAACCAAAACAACAGAGCAGTAATAAGTAGAATGTTATGTGGTAATAATCCAAAAAATCTAGGCTAAAAAACACAGTAAAATTCTAAGTTGCAAGAACTTGATAATTGGGGTTTTTTTATCGAGTCACGTATAGAGGTCTCCCCGTTAGATTGATGTCTGTACAGTTGTTAAATATCTTGTAGACCAGGTACGATAATCTTGTTCACAATTACAATTGTACGTTTACAGCATAAAAATTGATTTGTTAATTGATTTTATGGTGCTTTCAGACTAGTACACTTGTTTTTATTATTAAAGTGGCGCAATAAAGTAGAACAGTTCTGGGATGGCTATGTGTAAATACCATAGACAAGATATATTTAGTCTATCACAACGTATTCGCGACACCAGCTGAATCCGTCCAATGTATGGGCGAAAAAGTGCGTTTGTACGCATTGGGCGCCAGTCAGATTTTTAAACGACGGTCCTCTCGAGGCATGCGCACTCGGGACGTCTAGCAAAAGTGGTTGTTGAACTCAATGACGCAACGCGGCGAACAGAACCGGGCCGAAAAAAATCTCAGTCATTTGTATGTTATGGTATTTTTGGTTGGGGTGGCGAATATAGCGAACCTCTGAAGCTTGTTATTTCGATACAAAAATAGTCTTTACAAAGTGTTACAGACATTTCGTATGTTTCGCCAATTATGTATCCAACTTTTAAATATAAGGAATTATTTCGTAGTCTATTTCTTACAAGTAGTGCATAAATAGAAATAGTTTAATTCCAAATTTAAGTTATATCAATATGTGAAAGAATAGGAGGTACAAAATATAATTTATCTTAAATGCACTCCGGTGTTGAAGTGAATACACACACGGAGAAGTAGAAATATTTGTCAGTGACGTATATTGAGTGTGGTCAAGGTGTCAGAAAGGCACTGATGGGGTGTGTGTGTATTAGGGGCATTGTATAAGGGGTAAGATGGTGTAAGAAGGTCATATATAGTGTCAATGCCTCCTTCCCCTATATTGCATAAGGGTGAGTGTGACCAAAAGGCATATTTGCGCTTTCGCCAAAGGGGCACTAAAAATACTAGGGTAGAGGGGAGTATTTTAAAAGGGATGGCGAAAGAAAAAAGTGCTTTCGCCAAAGGATCGCTAAGATATCAGTGGATTAGAAGGGTGTGTCCAAAAGGCATATTTGTGCTTTCGCCAAAGGTGCACTAAAAATACTAGTGGATTGTGGTAGAGGGGAGTATTTTAAAAGGGATGGCGAAAGAAAAAAGCGCTTTCGCCAAAGGATCGCTAAGATATCAGTGGATTAGACGGGTGAGTGTCCAAAAGGCATATTTGCGCTTTCGTCAAAGGGGCACTAAAAATACTAGTGGATTAGGGTAGAGGGGAGTATTTTAAAAGGGACGGCGAAAGAAAAAAGCGATTTCGCCAAAGGATCGCTAAGATATCGGTGGATTAGATTGACATGGGGCCGTAAGTAGTAGCGCTTTCAGCAAAGTATCAAGTGCACACACTGTAAATAGGTGTAAAAATATTTACATCTTACCCTAGAACTTGCTTTGTTCAATAATTATACAGGATGGGATGCCAATCCAATAAAATATACACATGTAATTTTTTAGATTTACTATTTTACTTCTTAAAACAGTTGCATATTTTATTCCTATTGTTTAGAATACTATGTTGATATTTTATTTCAACTTTCAATTTTGTAAATGTAACGTTTAAAAAATTAAGAGGGGGGGGGGGACATTAAAGAGACGCACTGTATATATATAAACAGCTATTTTCGAGGAATTATCGACAGTTTTGAATAGCAAGAAAACTCAGATTTAAGCCAACAAACTATACACTTTTTGTTAAAATCTCACTAATGGTTACATTTTTATCATTAATAAAAAGAATAATTAAAAGTAATATATTTAGCATTTATTACTCGATAAAAGATTCACGTCATGTAAAATAAATTTTGAAGTACAGTCCTGTCTATCACAAGGCAAACGTTCGACAATGCGCAAGCCCGCAGAGGACCGTCTTTGTTTACGGATTCAGCTCGGTAAATTTGCCGCATTCGTAATTGACATTATTTCTCTACTATATATTTTCTCTATGGTAAATACCAATTAAACTTTAGAAAGGAGCGGTAAAGGATGAGATCAAAAGCATTGCTGGTAAGCATGAAGCATTGCTGCACTTTCATAAGAATGCGAAGCTCTTCAGCTGCAGGATACCGAGCCTCACAAGAAAAAATCGAAGGTAGTTAGATCGCATGATCTTGCAGGCCACTGAGTATCACCATTTCGAGCGCGGCGAAGAAAATGCGTCGTAACAAATCCCCAGTTTCACATGCAGTGTAACACGTGGTACTATCTTATTGAAAGAACATATTGTTACGGATTATCTATTTGGGGCCATTAAAAGTTGCCCGTGGACTAATAATTAAATTACTCCTCTTAATGTGGGTAATCGAGTCATCAATTATTAAACTAGTTCAACTAGTTCTGGTAGCAGATATCAGATGTTGTCATAATTAATAATTCGCTATTTTCTTGTCCGATTTTAGAATTATTGTTAATAAATTATATAGTACCATACGTGTACTCCATACCTAGTATTCTGATTAAGAGGTACTCGTAGCTGCATGCCAGCTGGTAATTATTAATTATTTTAGTTGATTATGAATAGAATTATTATATGTAACAGGAAAGGAAAGTTAAACAGCCGAGAACAAGAACAGAAGGATTTTGAATTGCACTTCTTCTGCAACGGTTTCGCCGTTATTTGTTTAACTATCCCAAAAGGAAAACTACAAAAGCGGCTTTCTCTCATTCCATTACTATATTACCATCAAAGTAAATCTTGCTATAAAAATAAATACTTTTATTGAATCACTGTGCCTTATAGTAAAGAAAAGTATTTATTTCAAAACGACTTGAAATATACCGTATAATATAATCCTTCTTGTCCTATGCTGCGTGTCTTCAGTTTTGTTAAATACGTTAAAGAGACAATGGTCGTCGTAGCGTGTCGTCATCACGCAACACTTAATTTTAGTCCTGTTAACCAACTTAAACGTAACAATATCTTTTTATTACAGATATAAAATGTGGCCATCCACCCATACCAGTAAACGCTCGGATGACCTTGAGTTCCCCGAGCCTAGTACCGGGTACGATAGCGACGTACAGGTGCGACGAAGGATACGAAACGTTCGGAAACACGCAGATATCGTGTTCCCCTTCTGGGCACTGGGCTGGAGAAATGCCCTTTTGTGGTAAGTAGTAGATATTTATCATGTATAGTGATGGCTAAAAAAGTGGCAGTTTAATGCTTTTTTTAAGGCAAATGAAAATTTATTTTGGCTTTAGCTCTACATAATATGTATTATATGTCTTATGTATTATCTCTTAAATGCAAACTCATCCGCGACAGACAGTACGGATTTCGTCACCAAAGATCCACATTAATTGGGGTGCCAAAATCCTTCTTTACTTCAACGTTCCCTGTCACGCAAGACATCCCGCAACACTTACCCCATCCATATGAATGGTCAAGCTCTACAGAACAAAGATATGTTCGATCTTGCAGCTTGCAAGCTTGGTTTTCTCTTCTGAGCCAGAAAATACTTCTCCCCTTCCAACTTATACAATCTCTTCGTTTCTCAAACAAAACCTAACCTGTGTTTCTGGTGTATGCTTTTTTTACCATGACTACAGCTGGTTAAATATAGCTTTGTCTCTGAGTTAACCGCGCCCACTGAGCGCGCAGAAGACCGGTTGCATCGGTGGTTAGGTACAGTCCGTAATAAAAGTTTTTTAGTGTTCCGTGAAAAGGAATACTTATGGCTGATGCCAGCCAGATTTTTTTAGTGTTACGTGTCAAACGAAACACTTATGGAATCCTTCGGTGTCCGTCCGTGTGTTTTGCTAATTTTAGCACGGAAATGCTGAAATATAATTCTACTCACGAGTAAAATCGAACTGAAGAATAAAGTAAACTTTTACAGTCATTAAAGTCCGAGCTTGCCTATCCTCTTAAAATACTAACAAAAAACAGTTAATTAAAATAAATTAATTAACTTATTAGATCAGGCAACTGGCTAAAACTCTTATACAAAGATTGTAATCTTATTCCAATAGAATTTAATATTTTTCCAACAGGTACCAAAAAACAAACATTTTACAAACAATGAGAATAAATTATTTCATGGTCAAAAAGCTTTTTCTTGTATAATATGTATTGCTATCGTTTTCAAGGTACCTATGCAATTATATCTTTACCTCATAAGGTTGTCCATTTTTGTTTTAAAATTATAGCTGTTTTTGTACCCATGCCTAGTATTACTATAAGTTATATTTAAGGTCATCATAGCTTTGATCACGTATTTGGTAAAGAGTTTTCTTCATTTGTTTAGTAAAATCAGTCATATCAAGATCATATAAAAATGTCCTGCCATTTTAAAGAGAAGACATCGTTTAAAAGTGAAATTCTATTTACTTTAAACTGAATTTTCGAAAAGTAATGAAAAAATTTTCCATTTTTTTTTCAGAAATGGTTTTGAGAGGACACTTTTTCGAAAATATAATTTTTAAAAACACATTTATCGAAAATAAATCTTCTTGAAAATTTAGTTTTGCACTTTACAATAATTTAAAACATGCTAAAGAAGCAACAAACAAATCGACATTTCTCAACTATTAAAATCTGAGAAAAGAAAAGACAGCATTTTGGCCCCAAACAGGCGCGAACTTGAAGAGGGGGAGGGGTCGACCCAAAGCCTTGTACAAAAAGGCTTTCAATAGCAAATTTTATAAAAATAAATATTGTAACACAAACTTTAACCGTTCCTACATATGCATATTCTACAAAATATTATAAACAAAAACATTTGCCGTCTATGTGGGGTTAAAATGAATTATACCACAAAAATATGAATAATAAATCAATATTAATATGTAATATAAAAAATGCAGGCATTTTTTTGGCATCTTAGATTGTTTCTGAAAACATTCCTTACAGATCTCACTGCGATCTTACCAAAATATGCGCCGGGTCGTTTTGGCTTCTAAAGGAAACAAATAACCAGATAGTTTTTATTTCAAAAACATCTCTTTGAAAGTAAATTTTTTCGAAAAACAGCTTTTTCGAAAACCGATTAACGAAATTTTTCAAAAATATATTCTCGAAAACACATATTTCGAACGTAGGTACGTTTTTTCAAAAATGTCCTGATCCCCAAAAGGCATAAATAAAAAATGCTACAAGCTACAATATTTACATTTTCATATTAATCGACCAATTTGTCCTGTCTCGTGTAAGCTCAGTTGTTTTTTTTTCAACAAACTTTTTTTTATGTTAAATTAAGTAAATTTTTTTTCCAAAAACAGCTTCTTCGAAAGGCTTTTTTGGAAATGAATCTACAAAATTTCTTCGAAAATAGATTTTTTTAAAGAATCTTTCAAAAATACATTTTCCGAAAATATATTTTTTAGAAAACATAGTTTTTCTAACTTTAAATTATGGCTTAGAAAATGACAATGAAAAAATGACAACAAGATCCTGAACTAACCCAAACGAACCGTTTTTGTGTTCGGTCAGGTTTACGTTTTCTTGTGTCAACTATATTACTCTGTAGTAAATAACTTTCAAAAAAGTGTTTTTTTTTTAATATAAATACTCGAAGTCTTTTTCGAAGCAATATTTGAAAAAATGTACTTTTTAAAACATGGTTTCTTACAAGCATGTAGTTTCGAAAAGTGGTTAAAAAAATTGATTAGTTTTCGAAAAGAAAATTTTGAAAACATCTCTAGTTTTCGAATAACTGTATTATTGAAAAAGTTCTGCTTTCGAGAAAATATATTTTCGATGAAACGTGCTTTCAAAAAATGTGTTTTCGAAAAATTGTCATATATCAGCCCAAATGGACAGAAGGTATAAATAAAAAAAATGCTCGAATATTGGTAAGTTAAGATTACAAACCATTCGCAAGAACAGGTTTAGTACATTTCTTAGAACTCTACACAATAAAAAAACAACGTTGCACGTGAACTTCCCCATTTTTTTATCTATACTTTTGTGTAGTTCGAGGTGACTTTGCGCCTCCAGCACCCCCCCCCCCCCCGGACAAAATTCTAAATCCGCTCCTAGCCCCAACAAGGTCTACGTTTTAGCCGAAAACCAGAAATGTCAAGAATGTTTATTTTGGTTTTACAGAAGAACTAAAAATATTCCTTGTATGCCTCCCTTAACACTACTGGCACAACATAGCTGTAATACCTTGAAAAAACTATAAAAACAGGCAAGTTCTAATTTGGAATATCAAAGTGGTCAAATGTAGGTTGTAGGTGGCTCCATGTACCTGCTACGTGCAAGAATACTCTTTTTAAAAAGCAAGGTCAAGAGACTGAACCGTGTTAAATTGTTGAAATAGAAACCTGGGTGTATACTTTGAAGGAAGAAGCAGCAACATAGACGTTGTGCAATTATTATTACTATTATGACAAAAAATATATAAGGAATGTTTAAAAACCACAGTTTTGTTCAGTTCTTGTTCCCTTAATGTATTATGCATTTGCTGATTTTGCAGTTAAATATTTTTTAAGAATTTATTCAATAAGAACATTAATAATAAATATAAAATGCATACAGTACTATTAGTATTTTTTCAAGTCCATATACGAGTACCTATATACTCGGATGGGCTAAAAAGTGCATCGAGTGAAAATAAAAAACACAACTTTTCGGTTTTAAATTACGTTTATTATTCAACATAATCTCCTGCCACCTTGATAAACAAGCAATGATTCAAAGCCTATATGCATGCCTTGATAGAATTCAGACCTATCAAGCTCCTCGAAATAGGCATTCACAGTAGCTTTAATTTCGTCGTCTGTTGAACATTTCTGGTCTGCTAGGTATTTTTTCAGGCGTGGAAATAGGTGGTAGTCCGATGGTGATAAGTCTGGCGAATAAGGCGGGCGTGGCAGAAATTCAAAGCCTCATTCATGAGGCTTGTACTAGGGCAGTCTATAAGATGCTTCCAAAAACTAGCCACCAGGGCTTCGAATGGTTGCCCTGTAAGAAATAGTTGCCTTTTTAAGTACATCATGGATGAACAGACCAGCCAGGTTTCTTTCGGTTTAGAATCCCTTTCCACAATCTTATTGACTCTTTCTAGCAATCACATATATGAATATAAAATAAACGTATCTTCTTTTCTAGGTGTCAACATAGCGTTTAGAAAACCAGCCAACCAATCCACAACTGTCCGCGGAGGCAGCGCCCTCAACGGCAACGACGGCGAAACCAGCAGCGACCACGAGAGCAAAAAATGCTCCGAAACCCAAAAAGAGGCTAGTCCATGGTGGCAGGTCGACCTACTCAGGCCGTACCCTGTCAAAGTGGTCAGGGTTACCACCAGAGGGTGCTGCGGTCACCAACCTCTGCAGGACTTGGAAATCAGAGTAGGAAATAGTAGCAGTGACTTGCAGAGAAATCCTTTGTGCGCCTGGTTTCCAGGAACAATTGGTAGGTGTTTACAGATTATATATATATATATATATATATATATATATATATATATATATATATATATATATATATATATATATATATATAGATATATATATATATATATATATATATATATATATATATATATATATATATATATATATATTTATAATTAATTTTTTGGAAGAAAAAAAAAAGATAGGTACATTAAAACCAACATGGGAATATAAAATATTTTGTCCATATTTTAATTATGTTAATAACACCTTAATTATAATTTAACCATATATTTTTAATTAGCCTTACTTAACGGATTTCCGAGATGAAGCAAAAGCTGACTCTATAAATAAAATAAACAATTAAAGTAGTATTGTCTATAATGTGAAATAATTTATTTATCTAGATAGAGAGGAAGTTATCTCATTTTATTCTGGATAGACAAAAACGTAAAATTATTGCTCTAAATGAATGTTTCTTGATCTTTCGAAAGCGTTAGATTTTGTAAGTGATTGACGATTGATTAATTGTAAAAAATTTTTATTAATGGTTAATAAAAAATATTTTCTTTTCTTTCAGATGAAGGTTCAACAAAGACGTTCACCTGCGCAAGACCTCTGATTGGTCAGTACGTATTCTTGCAGCTTGTGGGAGTGGAAGGGTCACTA